>JAGFMF010012288.1:8289596-8314917 GCA_019455555.1 Galemys pyrenaicus | reverse complement strand
CTCTCTCTCTCTCTCCCTCTCTCCACCTCTCTCTCTCTCTCCCTCCCTCTCTTCACCTCTCTCTCTCTCCCTCCCTCTCTCCACCTCTCTCTCTCTCTCTCTCCCCTATATCATATATTTGGAAGGTGAACTGGCCAATTTAAGTGGGAGAAAATACCAATACCATTAAGTGCCAAATTATGAATGAACAGCCTCCTACTGGGAGTTGCATTTGCAGGGTGTCTCATCAGTCCCAAAGACAAAAGAACAGGGAATCTGCTAAATTAACATGTGGGCTGACTATGACCTTGCCACACAGCACTTACTTGATGAGCAGGGGACAGACAAGGCTTTGGAGAAAGTCACTGTTGATCTTCACATATTTCTGAGAGCAGTTCACATACTTTGGAGGTGATGATATGGTAACCTGACCGCTAGAATGTTATCAAAACTATGGTCTTTCTTCAAAGCCACCCCTATTAGACACTCATATCTGTAAATCGTCTGGCAAAACCCCATTATTCTTCTGTCATTTGGAGGAAGAGTGCTATGATCATCATCAAAGTAATGCATGATACTGACTAGACACATTCAAAGCTTTGTGTGATGCTAAAAAACAAGTGAAAACAACATAGTATGTAGAACAATCTAGAAATCATTAGACTGAGATTTAGGCAACTCATAAATGATGATGTTTTTAGATCAGGAATAAATTTTGTTGCATGTTGAATTCCTACATCTCATTTTATAACTAAAATCAGGGCTTCAGTTATATCTCCAAAGAGAGGCTAATTAGTTGCAAATTTAAACCTATAATCCACATCTCATCAGTCTTCCACCTGGTGCAGAGAATGTTAAAGTAAAATTCTGGATTTCTCCTGAGACAAGGTGATTTTATAAAACATCAAAAAAACATGCAGTTAATGTCTGCTCTATTTCCCCTGCAGTAGAATAAATAGGAAGACCAAAATCATCTGTTTTGAACCCTCTCCTTCCCCCACCCCCTTTCCCCCCTTTCTTCCCCAATGACATTAAGAAGTTAAAAATAAACAGGGGTTTTGTTGGGGGGGGGCAATTCCACATAAACTTCTGTACTTCAAGAACAGACAGCTCTGGAGGCCTGTTGGATTCCAACCCTGGGAACTGGAAAAGGGCAAGCAGGGGGTGCTGGGAAGTGGGGAAAAGAGGGGAGAGGTATGTGGAAGTCACATGAGCACTCCTATTTGGGGTTCATGAGGGTCAGAGACTGTCTTCTGCTCTTTTTTTTTTAAGATTTATTTATGCACACAAGCACTGGGGTGCAGACCAGAGGTGTGGGGGTGAGAGCATTCACAAGAGACAGAGGGGGGAGCAGAACAGGAGGATCGACTGAAACACACTACTGAGAGGAGCAGCAAGGAGACAGGAGAGGTCTGCGCCCTGTGGGTCTGTTCCCTGGCTGGGAATCAAACTCATGTTGCAGTGGCTGCAGATGCCCCACTGTGCTGCGACTTAACCCCTTGTGCCTGTCTTAACCCCTGTCTCCTGTTCTTGAACTTGTCACCATGGCAAGATGTCAGGTGGGATTGGCCTGGCAGGATGTGAACTTGCACTCCTGCTCAAGTTCTATTACTGAACTTTGGCATCGGGGACAGAGATGGGGGTGATTCCACCAATACAACCAGCTGCCTGGATGAGAATCAGAAAGCCTCAGCCAATGCCCTTCGCCCCTTTCTCCACTGTATAATGCCCAGAGTCCTTGTGTAGCCCGAGGGCAGAAGAGAACAGCCTGAATTGGCCGATAGTGGACTTCCTGTAAAGTGAGAGATGTGGCCTCACAGTGCATTTAACCTGACTTAGAAAAATAAAGAAAGGTAACATGTCTTGCTCCATGAGTGCCAGCAAGCAAGCTGTAGCTGCTATATATGCAAAATTTTTGTAACACTCATCCAATAGTTATTTTGATGTGTGAGGGGTGATAGTTAAGCACCGAGCAGATCATTTCATCCACCAACTTTAATTTCTAGAAAGTGTCTTTTGGAGAGGATAATGTTTCTTACTGTACCATTTTCCTGGTCCACCTAAAAGGAGAAAAAATGGATTTTTACAATTATTTTTGTAGTAACATAAGCTCTTCGGGGCATAGGGCTTGAGCGCTGAATTGCAACGCAGCATGAAATTTTACAGCTGAATTATGAACCCCTGCCAATAAAAGTTTACAACAGAACAGCCTGCTTTTCTAGCTCTAGGAGCAGGGGTGGGGAAAACAGACATGCTCTAACAGACACGGCTATTGTGGAAATATGATATTAATGACTGCACAGTTTGAGAATAAAGACTAAAAATGCGACAATGAAGTTAATTGGAAATACTTGAGAGATAGGTCATTTATTACCCAAGTCGTGTCTACCTTATTTACTTTATACAAATGTAAACTCGAAGGATTTGACATCTCTTTCAATTTCATAATTAAATTAGAAGATTTGTGAATTCACAGGTTTTGAAATGAAACTACTATTGACTTTAAATGATCCCAGTTAAGAGGGAAAGTAATAGAATGAATAAATTAAATGCACTCAACATACCACTATGTGGTATCATCAATTTCCCTTCCAAAGACAACTCCTTGTGGATCGGAGACATTTATACCACAGTCAGCCCTGCCGTCCATATTCCAAAGCATCTAAGAGGTGCTTTGTTTTTAATTTAACACAGAGAAGCATGATCGGGTAGAGCTTATTTTGGAGGGTGAAGTAGGAAGGAGGAAGTTGGGAATCCAGGCAATAAAATACATCTGTTAAGTAAAATACACTTGTAAAGTTAGTGAAAAAAATAATAAAGTGGTCTTTTTTTAAAGTCACTCAAAATCTCTTGAAAGAGACTAAATAAAAATTCATGAACATAGCACAGATTTTTCATGGAACTCGCATGAACAGAACTGTGCCTGTATCTGTCCAGCTTCCCCGCCCCCCACCTTGGTTTTAACCTAGTGACCTTGGTGGGGGGACTATGTGTCTGCCAGAAACCTGGTCATAACCTCAGTCCATTTGTTAACATCCAGGGAAGCTGCGAATGACGGCTTGGGACAAACAGTGGGGAGGAAAGCAGGATGAAGGGATCATGAACTCCATCACTGGCACTGCCATCCCAGGGGGGCTGAGGGAGTCTAAGTGTCTCAGCCCCTCCCCAATCACAGCTGTCACCTCCTCAGCAAGACAGAGAAGTCTGGGCTCGCTCCTACTCCCGGAGTCTAAGCGAACAAGAGGCTTCGGTCACCAAAGGAATACCGGGAGGATTTGGGTCAAGTGTTAGAGGAGGCTCTTTGTAGACTCAAGTGCCCAGGGTGGATCCACACTGTTTTTCTTTCGGGCTGTCCCACCGTGACCGTGAACTAGATCACCGGAACAATCTGTCTGGCAGACAAGACGGGAATCATTGTCACCATCAATCAGTCAGATGGTTTCCCCACATTCCGGGCACAGGGTCATGTTTTCTTTGGCTGGTGAGGACCGCGCTTTCCTGCACTCAGTCGCTCTTCCAGTCAGCCCACCATAACGCGGTAAGGAGCCTCTGACCCCACCGTTGAGCCTGCGCTGGGGCTGAGAACTGGCTCAGTGAAACAGCCTCTGCTCTCAAGAGCTCACAGACTTCAGCATGGGGGCACCCAAGTTTGCAAAGAGGTGCAACCTAGAAGTGATCACGGGGTGAAAGAGGAATTTTTAGGAAGTTAACTGATTGAAAGGAGGAGCAGAGGACTTCTTAGAGGAGGCGGCACTTGATGAAGTCTAGAATGTTCAGTGCTAGGAGCCCTTTGGGTAAGAGCATAGATTTAAGGGACAGAGAGAGGAGGGAAGGAACTGCTGCTTGTTTTCTCATTTCTGTCATGAACATGGGTTGTCTTGACTTATAAAACTTTTCAAGTTCAGGAGCTGGTCACAGAGGCCTTGAGGACACACCTCTCAGGCTACAATAGGCAGGTGTCTTTGACAAACGCTGCCAGTGACTCAGCCTGAAACCCCTAAATCCCTTGCAGTTTTAGTGCCAACCCCCAACCCCACTGTCCACCAGAGTCCATCACCAAGCAGAACCTCTGCTGCCCAAGACTTTGATTCCGAAACCCCAGACTTGCTGAACCCTCTTTCACCTCAGGACACCTCCTTCTCTCTCCTCACTGTGGGACAGACTTAATATCACACCCTGAACACTCCAACAACCTTCTCCAGGGCCCTCCCTCTGTCTCTCACACATATTTTGCCTGATAAAGTCCTGTACTTAATCCTGGCATCTGCTTCTCAAAAGACTTGGGTGAATATATTGGCATAGTATGACTCAAAAAATAAAAATCCTTGCATCCGTGCAAAATTGTGAATTACTTGAGAATGTCTTATTCTCATCTTTATTCCAGTGCCTGTCAAAAGACAGCTCAAAAGTTTTTGAAAGATGAAGGAAAGACTTAATGACTCTAGGATGGATCACACAGTGATATGTTTTCCTTAGAGTTCAAGGTGATGCACCCACCATGCTAATATTTTTATGAGTGCAGCACAAAACTTGAGAAGTGATGTCTAATTTTTTCACTGAGAGCCTGAAGTTCTCTTGGAAGTTCTATTGTCCACTATGATTAGAACTGATCTTATTGTTAAGAAAAGAGGCATCATAAAAATATTCACTCCTTAACTTTTTATGTAACTCAAAACACATTATGAACTTGTCAATGTTTCAGAGTCGGTTTTCTCTAAGTGGGATTCACTAAATGACCTTTTGCATAAAACACATCCATAATACATTACTGGTAATTTCTCACTGTGATTCTTTTAACATGTAGTTAGAAATTCAATCTGAGTACAGATTCCATCCAGGTTTCAATGATTTTCTATAAAGATTTGGTAGTTGTCTTTCTGGTGTCTGATATACAGAGTGTGTATGTTTCGTATTTCCTGGAGGGGAAATTTCCCCTGTCTTTTTTTGTGTTTGTTTTAGATTTATATATTGCACACAAGAGCTGGGGTACAGGACAGAGATGTGTTGGGTGAGAGGATTCACCAGAGACAGAGTGGGACCAGAACAGGCAGATGAACTGAAACCCACTGCTGAGGGGAGCAGCAGGCAAGGCAGGAGAGGTCTGCTGCGCCTTGTGGGTCCCCTCCCTGGCTGGGGATCGAACTCAGGCTGCAGCAGTGACAACACTGACACTGAACCCCTTAGGCCACCAGGGAGACCCCTCCCTTGTCTTACTTTCATGTGGAACAAAATCAGTGCAGTTTATCCTACTGACCACTTCCCACTCTCCACAGCAGGAAGAAAAGGCAACTGCTGGCTGAGTTCAGGCAGGAGGCGTTAACAGGTTTAGCACACACCTCTCTGTCTCTTCCCTATATGTGTGAGACACACTGTCCACTTCCCCACAGGGATGAGACCTCCACCTCACGGAGAAGGTGACTGTTCTGGATGAGCATTCTGTCGTTACCCATCCCCTCTAACCTCGGGGTGATCTGAGCCACTCTGTATTTTCCCCCTCTGTAACTGGGACCCCTTTTGCTTCACCATCCTCCTTAGTCCCACACCTGCCAGGTGTCGCCATGTGTTAGGGGCTAGAACACTGGCTGCAATCAGAAAGCTGAGGTGGCCACGGACAGAGGCCACTGAAAACATCACTGTTTCATCGCAACCACGAGGTGATGTAGTCCTTACCTCAAGGGGATTGTGAAGAGCAAATTAGACAGCCTATCTAATGAGCTTTAGGGAGAGAGAAGGTAGAGAGGAAGAGGCTAGGGGCACAATCACCTGTGGAAGAGGACTGTGGGTGTCTTTGGGGTGGAGTGGGGTGACATGGGAACATATACCTGAAGGGTAGAATCCATATTCCTGAATCACGTACAGAGCTGCAAACCAATATTAACATAATTTTTTTAAAAAAGGAATCAAAACAAGGCAATAGAGAAAAACTAACCCTAAACAAACCCAGAAGTCTGACTTTTGAATTGAGGCTACAGAAGGGAGAGAGAAGGGAGGAGCAAAGTGGGGAGGTCCCCAAAGGGCTGTGTGGGAATTAGGTTAGGGGTGTAGTGTGATGACAGACATCTGAAGAGGTCTGACTGTGTGCCCCTAAGGTGTAAACCGATGTTAGCACAATAGAAAAATAATGCAGTTTAGAAATCAATAAATAAAGGGCTTTGTACTTGTTTGATACACAGTGACTATTAAATAAATGAAGCTGACTACATAGAAGTTGACTTTTCTTTTTTGCTTCTTTTACATTTGTGCTTTGATGGCATGCATTCCTGGTTTCAAGAATTTCTGTATTCACATTTATTAGTTCTTAATATGTACACCTGAGTTATCCAATTTATAATCTAATCACACATTTCTAATTACCTTTAGAACATTCCCACTTCAATATTGTCTCTGCTAGTATTTTTGTCAGACATCCTTCTATTGATCTTCTCTTGCCCAATTTTCTTTGAGTGATGAAAGTATCTGAAGAATGAAACATTGCTATTCTTCAGTCGCTATTTCACTCCTCCTCCAATCTTGTTTTGGGGTCTGGGACATTTGCCCCCTTAATGCTGTGATAGTCTGTTAATTGATCTTTGTGCCTTCAGCCTCCAGCCGCTAAATCCATTTGCTGGAATTCAGTCAATATTTATTGAACACCTATCATTGGCCACACGTCGTTCAAGGCACCTGGGAGGCATCTGCAAACAAGGCCAACAGGGCCCTCACTCCATGGGTTCCACGTCCATCGGCATTCTCCCCGTAACTCTTACTCTAACCACATATCACCATCACGGGTAGCATTTCGGTCTGTAGTCTATATATTTTTATATCAACTTTTAGATCTTGGATAAGGGCTTGTGGTAAAGCACAGGTTGAAAAAACAAAAAACAAAAATCTGGCCTCCCTGGTAGTGCAGGGGGTTGAGTGCCGCACTGGCACTGTGAGGCATTTGCAGCACAGCACTGTGAGTTCGATCCCCAGCCAGGGAGGGGACCTAGATGGCGCAGCAGACCTCTCCTGCTTCCCTGCTGCTCCCCTCAGCAATGTATTTCAGTTGATCTGTCTGATCCGCTCCCCATTCTGTCTCTGATGAATCCTCTCACTTCCCACGACTCTGTCCTGTAGCCCAGCTCTTGTATGCATGAATAAATAAATCTTTACAAAAATAAAATAAAAACAAAACAAAAAACCCATCATGCTTCCCTGGTACAACAGGCATTTCCACAAACCCCTGATTTTCTCCTATTTTGCCCATGAGAGCACATGGCCCTTCTTTTGCCCCATTATCAGTCTTCATTTAGCCTTGTAGAACCATGTCCGAGCTGACCTCACTACTCCCATTCTATGACTGTGTGACTGTGCCATCTCTACCCTAGGGGTAGACCCAGCTTTCTCTTCAGTCATTACTGTGAGAAACACCTTTCCTCTCCCAGGAATGTGCTCCCAGGGGCACTTCACCACTGCCAAAAGAACTTAAACAGTCCCTCCCTCACACCACACGGACAAAGGAGTTGCCTTCTTTGTGTGGTCAACACGGAACCAGATCCCAGGTGGGGAGAGAGAAAGCAGGGGTTGCCCGTGCCTTTGAGCACTCCTGTCAGCAGCCTTCTCCCTGCACACTTTGACGTTGTGCTATATTTTGTATTGTGCTGTATTATTATTTATTGTTATTGTTTATACTAAATATTATATTGTATTGTTGTATCCTATTACTGTTTAAAAACATTAAATTCTTGGCCCCTGACAAATGTAATCCTTGACAAGTAAGGCACCGAGAAATTTCACTAGACACCGTGTCCCTCCTCTAACATGTCTGTGGCCTCCAGGGCCTGCAGTACCAAGCATGTTTATTTCCTCTCAGCCTCATGCTTTCTGGTGGACCGTGCCCCCCAGATACCCCTGAGAAAGGGTCATCCTCCCTGGGCTTCTGCTATTAGTTGAATAGTCCCCCACAGGTTTACACTTTATACATATTTTCTAATTTCCATTTTAATTTTTATAAATGATTCCCTAGGCGTTTCTTCCCACCCCACCCTGTTTCTGTTTTCTTTTACTACAGTTTGCCTTTTTTCCCCATAAGAAAGATCATTGTTTTCTACTTATGTTCCTTTCATTTTGAACAAAGCGGTTTAAAGAAGTCAGGCATGCCTGTTCTGATGTATTAGTTTAATGCAGAAAAAGCGTCCCTGACTTTAATTGTGTTTCAGCATTAGGTCAAGAACACCAAGTTTCAGGGCCTCCCTGGTGGCGCAATGGGCTAAGCAATGCACTACGAAGCAAACCGCAGCACGGCAGCACAAGTTCGATCCCTGCCGCCAGCTGGGGAGCTGACCTACATGGTGCAGCAGATATCGCCTGTCTCGCCCGCTGCTCCCCTCGGCAGTGTATTTCGGCTAATCTGTCTGTTCTGCTCCACTCTCTCTCTCTGGTGGATCCTCTCAGCCCTGACACCGCGGGCATGTACCCCAATTCTTGTATGCATAATTTTTTTTTTTAAAGAACACCAAGATTTAGCCAATCGATCCACTCAACATTCTCAGTAAGAGCATCCTATTCTGGTAGAGTGGTCTCGGCACAGGTCTATGTGCAGGTTCACACACCAGAAGGGAACTCTGACAAGAATCAGCCATTTTCTCTTGTCTCTCTCTCTCTCTCACTCACATGCACAAATGTATACATATGAATACAGATCCCCTTCATTCTAATCTAGACTGTCAAAAATACCCAGAAGCACCAAAATAAGAAAGAGGATATGATTCCAGATCAAATATTTTGGGGGTACTCATTTTTGTCATTTTGAAAAAAAGGTGTACATGTATTAGAGAAATAGGCAAGAGGGTGTGAGGGCTGAGGAAACCGGTTAAGCCAAGAGAGAAATGTTACTGGAATTCTCTCTCACATGAGGGAAGGCAGATGGTGATCACTTTGGAGACACTCTGTGGTATTGTGGTACTTGTGAGCAGTACTCCTGAATTAGAAGAAGGATTTCTCTAGAACCTGACCTTGCTGGCACCCTAAGCTTGGACTTGTACCTTCCAGAACTGTGAGGAACATATTTCGGTTGGTTAGAAGCCACCGTCTATGGTAGTTTGCTAAAGCAGTGCAAAGAAATGGCACAGCTAGACCCTGTGGCTGTCTCCCTGAAGAGTCCACGGAGCAAAGAGGTGGCTGTGGCTATCCTGGTCTTTAGAGTCCTGACGAGCAGGAGGGGGCCGGAAAGGACATCTGTCCTACTGTGTGTGTGCATGGGGTGGCGGGGAGAGCAGGAGTCAAGTCAAGGAGCAGAAACAGAGCATGGGCTGTGTGAGGACAATGAGGAAAGACTTGGAAAATCATGTTAAACCATCCGCTCTTTGAAACCTCCTTCAGCCAGCCCCTACATGTGCACGCCTGATGAACAACCAGAAGAGTGTCCTAACTGTGAGAGCGGAGGACTACGTCAGCCACTAGTAAAAGAGCCCACCAGCGCAGAAAACAGACCAACACCCCTGCTCTAATAGTGCTAAAATTCTAGTGAGGGAGCACATATTAAGTCTCAGTAATAGCCTTTAATCTCATTAAATAGGAAATAAGAAAAATAGTTATTTTTGATACTATCTGATTAATTATCATAGATAGGTTAAGTGAATTGTGATAAATACTGTGAAAAAGGCTGTGTAAGACTGTGAAAAATACTGTAAGATTAATAAATATTTTGAAAAGGAAAAGAAAAAAATAGATCAGTGTGAACAACGTTGGGATTTCTGAGAAGGAGACAGTTGGATATTTTGTACAAGGTGGTTAGAATGGGCCTGTCTAAGAAGAAAACTCTTGAGTAAAGACTTGAAGGAGAGAAAGGGGTGAGCCTGGAAGAGCTGGCAGGTGTCCAGACAGTAGACACTGTCAGTGTGAGCCTGGGGCAGGAGCACACATGGCCTTTGGAAGGCACAGAAAGTTCTGGAATAGGGTAACAAGTAGATGAAAGGAAAGTCAGTCTCTCTACAAGTGTTCTGCATTATTTATTCCATTGCTTGTTCTCTCTCCCTCCTGTATCCTCAGCCTCTTCCTGTCACTGGACTCTTTCCATCGATATTAAAACTAGTATTTTGAGTGTTTCAAAATTCATCTTTTACCTCTTCTAGTTTCTGGCACAACTCATCTACTTTCTTCATGGCTGAAGCTCCCTACAGTTTATGAAACTTTATTTTTTCTGTTAAACAAAAACATTAATACAAAAAAATATCATGCCCATAGACTATCAAGTGCTAAAAATATGTAAGTGCCTAAGTCATAGGAACAACTGTCAGATCTCATCCAAAGTTGACGAAATGCTGAATGCTTAAAGGAGACCCTGATAGATTGGACTCCCACAGGGAAGGAGTGAGGAAGACATCTCTTAGGTGAGGGGGAACGCAGGTGTAATAGCAGGAGGGTCTTTCTCTCCTCATCGAGGACTATGAGAGACATTCTGTCAGGGAGACCTGTGCAGTTCCCAGACACGAACCTATTATCCTGTCCTTGACCTTCCCTTCCCTGTCCATTGTACTCAAATGAGTCTTCCATAAACCACCAGGAACTTCAGGTTTCTAAATCCCTTGGAAACTCCTGCTTTCTATTTATGTGAGCACAAGAAAGTCCTGTCTCCTCTTGTCTTTCATGACCTCATGCTATTCTTGGCCCCCCATCCAGTCACATCACTACTTCTAGGCTCATCATTTCCTCCTCACTTCTCTTCTCTTGAATTCAACCACCATCATATGGAGATCTGATGGAGACATGGTCAGGGCTTAAACTTGGCCCTCCTCTCTCTTTCCTGTATACACCCCATAGGTCATTATTTCAACCTTGGTGTCTTTAAACAGTGTCTGCATGCATGTCATCCACACCTATTTCCATCTTAGACCTCTCTTTTGAGTTCACGGCAAAGTATATTCTACTGCCTGCTCGGTATCTCCATTGGATATCTCACAGACACCTAAAACAGATTTAATGTTTAACTCTGATGCACCCTTCCTGCAAAACCTATCCCAAATCGATTCTGTTCCAAGACCCTGCACTTGAATAAACTACCTTTATGAAACTATTTGCCTAAGCCAGAAATCAAAGCAGTCATAATTCACACTTCTCTCTCCTACATCACCCGGTTTAATCCATTTTTTAAAAAAAAATCACTTGATTAATTCTCCAAAACATATGTTTCCTATCTGTCAACCCACGCCACCTGCACAGCTGCAATCCTGTTCCAAGTCACTGCCATCCTTCACCGGAAATATTGCAATATCCTTTTAACTTGCAATTCTACTTCACCCTTGACCCTCTTCCATCCATTTTCCATGCAGTACTTAAGTCATACTTTTAAAACACAAAACGCCTTGTGAATATAGGCTTAAACCCTTCAATTGATTTTGAATATATAACAATCTTAACATGGTGTTCTCAACCCTGCAAGATCTAGTCCCTGTTTCCCTAGCTTCATCCTGATTGGCAATCCCTGCAACTGAATGCAAGACACCCCAGCAATCTGATACTGATTCTTTCAACCTCTCTCTTGAACCCCCCCTCCTCTCCCAGCTGTCTTCCTCCCTCTTTTCCTCTTATTCTCTTTTTTCATCTCTCCATCTTTTTCTGAATATGAGTTCTTTCCAACCCAGCAATTATGCCTAAGTTTCTTCCTCTCATTGAAATAAATCCCTCTGTCCTAAGTACTTGCAACTCCTCAGCTAATCCCACTCATCCTTCAGATCTTTGTTAATACTTGTTTGGGTTGTCTGTTTATGTGTAATAAACTACCCCATAACTTTGTGGTTTAAGGAAAAGTCATTTGATTATAAATCATCAACCTGGGCTGAACTCAGTCAGGTGATTGTCTTGTCATTCTTCATTTGTGTGGTTACATAATTTAGCTAGGAGTCTATGGAGTTTGGGACTTTTGTCATTCTCTTTCTTTCCTGTCTCTCTCCATGTGGAAACTCCATACAAGTTCTCCTAGTGGTCTCTTCGATAAAATATGTAGCTACTGAAGGAGTCCCAGAGGACAAAGATAAAAGTGGCCAAGACTTTCTTTGTGGTCCAGTGTCACTTTCAACACATTTCATTCCACATTGTAGGGATAACACAAAGAGATAGGTACTTAAATATGTGTTCATTGAAGCCATCAACATACTGGATTAGGAATACACACTAGTGTAAATTAGCTGTTATTTAAAGGGGGACACCTCACCTGACAATACGTTAAAGAACAGGAATGCATCTGAAATTGATTTATTGACTTATTACAGCTTCCATATGGAAGAGAAAAGATAAGGAAATCCAATATCAACAGCATGCATTTTAGTCTTGGGGACTAAAGATTTTATTTCAAGGGAAGAAATGGAGTCTTTTTATTGTTTTGTTTACCAACTTTTCTGCAAAATCTATAAAGTGAAGAAATCGACATTGCCCACATAATTAGAGCCTGTTTAAAAAGCAAAGCTCATTTAACCGTTTTCAACTACAATTTAACCAAAGATACAAATGTTTATTGAAAGATACTCTTTTAAGTATTCTCCGCTATATCTTTGGCCTTTTCTTTACCACCCTGAAGGATGTTGAGGGTCCACTTCCAATGAGCACAGAGTGGATTATCATAGTTGCTACATTTGCTGGTATTGTTATCATTGCTATTATTATTATGCTCATTAATAGCTATTTGGTATGAACCGAGCGACAAGAACAAATGGTGTTTGATGTTCACCTTGCACCAGGAGCAGCACGAAACACTAGCCTTACAGAGGAACAAGTCACAGGTCCATCCTCTGTAGCTCACAGTCTTAGCTAATTCCACTATTGTGTGACTGTAATCCAAGTTCATACAATAAGCAGGCCTGTCCAGAAGCATGGAGAATTAAAATATACAGGGAGACAACCCACTGAGAAAACCTACTGACATAGTGTTCTTTTTTTTTAACAGCTAGACGGATGCTCAAGTCATAAGAGATTTTGCCATGGATATTTAGGGCCATTTCCAACAATTTTCATGGAACTCATGAGTTACCGGGGAAATGCTTGAAGACTGAAAATGCTACTTATAACTAACTTCATATCTTTTTGTTTGTTTCTCAAAGCCTGTTTGGCTTCCTGAAGCGTTATCGAGTATGTCAGTGTTTCTGGACAATACAGTGACATCTCCAGAATTGGCATTTCACTTTTTTAGCTGGAAAATATATTCTGGTGGTCCCCTGACAGGTTATAGGTTAGAAAATATATTTTTTAAGAAAAGATAACTATATGTTTGAATCAAGTCCCATACTTGCAGCTTGAACCAAAAGATTGATCTAAAACAGCAAAACAACATGCAAGGACAGAATAAAAGAATTTTCTTGTATAGAAATTTAAAGGGTGTGCTACTGATATTTCATTATATATTTGTATTTCATACATATTTGAGCTTTAAGGATATATTCCTCTTTGTTGGAGAAAAAATACCCTTTAATATATATTTGATGTCATTTTCTTTATTCACTGACACTCATTAAATAGTGTTGTCTAAAAATGGTTCCACCGATACCACCAAAAAAAATCTAATAGAGTGGGCAGGAGGAAAACTGCAGATAGGAAATTCCCTTTCAGTTTGACATTTGGTTTTAGTAACACCTCTAAATATCTACAGACACTGTCTTTAATCAAACATTTTTATCTGCAAAATTGAACTGGAAATTGCTTGTTAATGCCTAGTTAATAGCCCCTTTCTTTCCTAACAGCTAAGAAAAACCTCATTTCAGAATAGAATTAACTAGAAAATGACAATTCTTAGAATTTATGGCTCTTTTCCTGTTCCTATCCACACCCATCTAAGCTCTTTCTCATCAAATTGAATAAAAGCAACCTTCATTTTAGAGTCAATCTAGTCTCATGTATGCAGGCCAGTTTGTACTTCATAAAAAGAAAAAAAAAATGTTTCGTTGTCTTCTCTTCCATTTTCTTAATTATGGAAATCAGGTTTTTCTTCATTCTGTCAGTATCTAATGCTTCTTTTTCAATGTGTCAGCTAAAGATATATATTGAAACGTCAGCTAAGCCTTACAGAAAATGAATATTTACAAATCATGTAGTTCTTTATTGTATTTTTAAGGTCTTGTGTTTTATTATACTATATTTTGAAATCAAATCTTACCTGACACTTTAAAGAGTCCACAGAAAATACAGTCTGAACACTATAAAAAAGGCATTCAGGCCATGAGGTTTAGAATAGTCCATATACATAAAGGCATTTAAGGTCTGGAGATACAATGAGACAGTCAAATGTAAACTATAAAAATCAACCTTAACATCTGTATATCTTCATGTCTATATAATGTATTTAATTATTCATTGACTATATATATAGAAAGACAAGTAAATTTCTTCCAGTGTACTAACTCTGCTGCTAGCCAAAAGATACTTATTTTTCTCTTTTTGCCTCAATCCTGTAAATCTCTCATTGCTTTGCCTTATAGCAATGCATAAATCACCTCCCAGACATTAGGGTTCACGGTCCATTCTAAAATAACCAACAGGGTTGTGTCCTTCTATGAAGTTTTCTTTGTGATATATTAAGTGTATAGGTGGTGGAGAATGACAAATGTGTTCTAGAAAGTTTCCTGTTCATAGTCCCTCATGAATCTACTCCTGGTCTTTGTCACATCAGGAAATTATAAAAGCTTGCCAAAAAGAAGTCTCAATTTTTATTTTACCCTATAATGTAAGACCAAATGTATTTTTAATAGATTGCAACTCCTAAGAGAAATTGAGCGATGTTTACATATGTCTGTGCGTTACGCTCAGTAAGACTGGAAAAATGAAAAGAAGACAAGATTTTTAATTACATCAACTCACAGATTAAATTCTGAGCTGACCCATTGGGTCAGCCTCTACTTCTTTGAGGATTACTTTCCTCATTTATAAAGTGGGGATAAAAATATATACTTCGTGGAGTAGACAACTCCTTCCTCAAATACAGTTATCTGGATATCTTTAAAACTGTCCTCCATCCATCATCTAATTATTTCTCCTAAATTGTTCAAGTTTGACCTTAAATGTCACTGCCTAAAATTTTGATAAAATTGTACTACTCCCACTGTTCATTCAGAGTAAGTTCATTATTTTATACCTTCCGGGATTGTAATTCTTTTCTGTGGGGCAAGCATTAGTAGATTATAATCTCTGAGTCAGACTGAGAGTAAGTCAAACTGGAGAGTCGAGTGGATGCGACACAGGTTGGAGAGCCAGCAAAGCCCAAAATATTTAGTGTCTGATCCTTCACAGAAAGTTTGTGGACCTGTGCTTTGGAAATTTATTTTATTTTCCAATGGGGTCTAATTTGTGAGGCTATTTATAGAATAACTTGCTCCCTGTTAGGATTTCAACTAAAAAGTTTATAATAAACTAGATCATTTTGATTCTTGATCTTTTCTGGTTCCTTACCATCCATGAGGCATGATGTCTATAGTATAATTACCATTCAATAACGCTGACTGAAAGGAATGAATAGACGAATGAATGAATGAACCACCAGATAAACTCATTTGATTTTAAAATTATTCAATTCCTATTGTAATGTGCATGGCATGAATAAAAATTGGCAATGTTTTCTTATGTCATCTAAATATTAAGGTAAAATCAGTATAGCTACACCCCATTTAAGTGTTATAAATGACATAATTTTACATCCAACATTGTGTACCCCATGCACAATAGTTTGAAAGAGGACCTGGTTATGAATGAGCAATTCATGAAGCTCATACATTATGGACTTTATAAAACATGCATAAATTAAATAACCATTTGTCCCATATTAAAATACTTCAGTGACATATGAATAATATGTAGGCAAAGGCTAGAGAACTAATTATGATGGAATTACTTACTTTTTATTCAATTACTTTTGGCGTCACCTCTGCTGCATTTCTGCTTAATTGTGTATTATAACTCCCCCTCCCGTATCTCTACTTTGCATAAACAATATATCAGAAAGCGTTTTACAGTGAATGCCCAGCAGCTCCCGGCCTTGACGAGCTTATTCGCCTAATTGTGCATCCCTTGTGGATTTTTCATAATACTTTACAGATCTAATTTAAATACTTTTACAAATTCATCAAATACATTCTCCGAGGCACATTTACTCAGCTTACTTTTGAAACTTCTAATGAATTCTCTCGATATGTAATTTTATACTCGGCATCATGATTTGAATTAAATATTATTGAACAAGGTGTTCATTATTGGATATGAATTATAATTAGAATGATAGGCAACCTTAACTATGATAATAGTTTTAGTCAATTTCCTATGGGACTGCCAGTTTTCAATCCAGTACAAAGACCAATATCCTGTGCTAAAAGTCTGTTATAAGGGTTACAAGTAAATTAAGCAATGTCACTTCTAGCTGCGCAAAAGCCAGGGTTAGCCACACAATTTAACTCTTAAGAGGCAAAGAGCAGGCTGTCATGGTGCTACAGATGAGTGCAGGGGAGCTGACCTGCTTTATACGCAATTTAGCATCCTGATATCGAGAGATGACCTACATTTTCCAAGAACCACATGTGAATCCTGTAAAGGCCTGCTGTTCTGCTCTGTGACACATAGGCAGCAACAGCATCAACAAATGTGGACTGCGAGGAGAATCTGAGCTACTGACATACTTTCTACCAAAATGCGATCATGAGATAATCTTCCATACATCAAAAATAACTTCTCTTCCATGAGTTGTGTTAGAGTGATAGAATTATATTTTCTTTTCCTCTATTTTTAAATGTAGACATTACACTTAGCATGGAAAATAGATTTATAAATGAAGGGTAAAATCTACTATAATCAGATATTATTGATTTTTTCCTATCTAATGGATATTTTACAAAATGTGCTATGAATCTCCAAGAGCGTGGTGGATTTCAAATCATTGAGGCTGGATTGTGAGGGATAACATTAATTATCTTTCCAAGCACCTATTGTATCATTATAAATGACCTGGGATGATGCCTTACATGTAATAGGTGTTCATTAAATGCCATTTCCTTTCCCTCTTTGTGAATAATTATTCATCAGTCATGTTTAGTGATCAAATTAATTCTTCCTTCTTTCTATAAATCTAGATCTTCACATTTATCATTGAGCCACCCAGTGGTAAATGCACCTTTAACTGGACAACATCTCAAAGTACTGATCACTGGAGATACAATTCAGGAATAAGAAAGGACTCCTGTCAATATGTTACTGTACTGCTTTTAAATTGGTGTTTTACACATGGCATGGGACACTTAGGGAACCACTGTACTGGAGTAGACTGTATTTATGACATGTTTATGACACAGCCTGTCAAGTGGTTTTAAAACTAAAGCTGGTTCAGCTCATTTGTATTTTCACATCACCTGTTCCCTGTAACATGTCAACCCACGATCAGTTCTATTTCTTTTACACAGGTCCTTTCTAAAGGACATGGCAAGTCCAAGCTAATAGTATGTCTGCTTCTTTCACTCTTTCATCTCAAGTGTCTCCAAGTTCCTTCATTGCTTGAATCTCAATTTTATACTAGAGCTCACATGAAAGCAAAATGACTTTTCTTATCTGAACAATAAAGAAGTTAACGTTTCTTTTCTCATTTTGGATGTACTCGTGTGTGTGTGTGTGTGTGTGAGCGCACGTGTGCGCTTGTGTGAATGTGTGCTGCTATATATGTAAGGTTCACAACGTGAGTTGGGATGAAGGACAGTTAGGGAATAGGTTAAAAAAACCCATTCCCAATGATCTGAATAAACCATCGACAGCAATGTTCTCAACTAACCATGCTTAGTTGATGTGTACTGTCTTGATAGATCACATTTGTTGTTTCTCACACTCAGAGGAAATCTTTGCTTTCCTTTCTGAGAGCTTGATTAGCATAGGAAAATTAAGATGTCCCTTTATCACATACGATACTAGACAGGATTAACTGGCCTATCTACATGTATTTCTTTTGTCCAAGGGGCCCAGCCTCTGTGACCTAATCCACATTATTAACCTCAAAACCTGTGTCTCATGTCAACTATAGAATTTAAGAATTTTTGAGGAAAGGCGAATATAAAAGGTTCCCGATCTCACTACTTCTTTCACCAGCTCCTTAAAGGAAGAAAGAAATTCTGAAAATTCTAGCACAATTTCTGTTGCCTTAGTTACCCGAAAAAAAACAAAACCCCTGCTTTTTTTGCTCCACAGTGGGGTCCCCAGATATGTGCAGACACCCCTAACAAGTGTTTTAGAGCCTCCAACAACATGACATACTGAGTTGAGGCCAATACACTCAATGTATAGCAGTGTAGGATAAATATATTAAACATATTTTATATGCATAGATATAGTCAAAAAAAAAAAAAGAGAGAAGACGAAAAGTATCTAATCAAAGGGATAGAAATGAGGGGAGCAACCATAGGCCAGAGTGTGAGCAGGATGCCCCCCTTAGGTACTGCAAAGGTGTGGAGAGTGGTCCCCTAAGGACAGGAGTTAGGGGTCCCGTCCAGCAGGTGTGATGCTGCTCTCTGCACTACACAGGGAGCCAGAGAGAGACCCAACTGTCTCTCTGAAGCATCTTGAAGTTTCTCATGTGCTTTGTCTCTGGCTGGGAATTGTAAGCTCAGCTAAATACAGACTGAAACCTACTTTTTACAAACTTTATAGTAGTAGCAGCTAAATTGAGAAATTAACATTAAAAAAAAAAGGCTTGTCCCAGATTGGTGAAATCACTGAGAGAAACAAAGGCTGAACCTCTCTCTACAGGGACATTTCTGTAACTCAGAGAGCAGGGGGCAGCTGCAGAAAGGACACTCACTGGAGATAAAGTCACAAAGAATGTTATAACCATATGAATAAACAAATCACCATGGCATGTGATAAACTGACAAGCAGTCAGGAGAATTAGACCTCCATGAACTTGAGAAGACAAAAGCATTTTTAAAAATCATCCAAATGATGTGTTTGAAATGATTGCATATATAGAATGACAGATTCAGTAAGACCAATTATAGATTTAAATTGACATTTGAAAAAATAGACGATTTATACATGTGAGAAATGTAGCTGCTTAAATTCCCAATACAAGGGTTGAGATGAACATTACATACATTTTTGCAGGTCAAGAATTGGAAACTAGCTCTGGGAGAGTCCTCAGAATGGAGCTTGTTTTGATAAAAATATGAAAAATGTGAACTGGAGACATGAAGGTGAGAGGAAGCCAATATATATCTAATAGGTATCCTAGACATAGGATGTTATTGCAACTCGAGAGAAGCAATATTCTAGGAGATATTAGCTGAGAATATCTTATAACTAAGGAAAAACTGGATTCCTCCACTCAAGGAAGCACATTGATCCTGATTAAGATTCATCCTTTGACTCATTTGATGAAACTGCTCATATGTCATTCCAGATGAAGAGAAAATATCTAAAACAGACAGGAGTTTAAAAAGATGATATTCAAAAAAAAAGGGGGGGGGAGGGGGAATTAACTGGTACAACTACAGAGGTCAGAAAACAAAGCTATTCTATCTCCAAAAGGGTGCTTTAGAAAAAAAGCAGCAACAGATGATAGAATGACATGATCAAAATTAAAAAAAAAAAATTAAGGTCTTTGTCTCACTAAGGGAAAGGATATATAGGTTACCACTTTACTGTTAAGAGAGAATGTTGCAATTTTAAGAGAAAACATGAAAGATTAGTAATAGTATTTCTAACTTCCAGGAAAAAAAGGGAAAATGGAACAGAAACTCAGTCAGTGACATATTTGATACATGATATAAAAGGGGGAAGAGCAGATTGGTCAATATAAATAGATGAAACATAGGAAATGGTGGCAGTAAGATCAAATATATTGGTAATAGAAATTAGGAAAAAAGGCTTTATTTAAAAAACAGGTAAGTCAATGTTTTTAAAAAAGCCTTAAACAGGAACATTTAGAACCAGATTAAGTTTATGTCGCCTAAAAGAGATATTTTACAAGACAAAATGACATATGAAAGATAAATATGAAGCTATATAAAAAAGACATGCAAGGGAAACAGCAATTAAAATAAGATGCAACAATATGAATATTAGACAAATTGACTAAAGACAAACTCACATTTTTTAGTTCACAGAGGTTAGAAATTCATGATTATAAAGGCAAATCAATTCACATGGAAAATAAAAGAAAAAATGAGTATTCAAAAATTCTAATATGTAAAAATGTGCCTTATTCAAAAGTGCAGAGAGAAAAAATATATATAAATTTAGTAGAAATGTATATATAAATAACAAAATAGTATAATTTTGTGCAAAGACATGTAAAATAGAGGAAATGAACATGACAATATTATATTTACTGAATTGTTAATAATACATTTATATTCAACTTTTACTGGGGTCATTAGAGAAAATTCACTCTAACACCATGTCTGCCTAATTGTAAATCTTCAAAAAATGTACCTTTTCCCATACTGCTTCAGAGAATGAAAAAAGTGCAGTTACAAGATCATTTTATAATCTGAAATAATGTTGCCTTGCACACCATTCAGAAAAATTAGAGTAAAGGAAAATTATTGATACTAACTTGTTAGTGAGTCAAATAAAAAAAGATTAAAGTTATGTTATGGCAAAGTAAGAGTTTTGTCAAGAAGTCAATAATTGTTAAGCATTTAAAGATCTATTAGTGAAAGTAACCACATTAACAAATAGAAGAAAATAATCATCTGAAGAGATAGAGACAAAAGATTTTTATAAATGATAGCAAGCAAGTAAAAAATACTTTTCTTAATTTTCTGCAAGCAAGCAAAAAATACTTTTCTTAATTTTCTGCAGGGATTCTAACAAACCTCAATATGAAAAGCATGACAACTGCTGAGTGTTCTAGAATGTATGCACGCTTTTACCTCTTTGTTTAACATTGGATTAAAGATCTTACATACTGCAATAAATCAAGAAAACATAATATATGCTGTGAAGATAAAAAGAAGAAAAACATCCATTAATTATAGATGATATGATTATCTTCAAAATATGAGAAAATCCCTATTCCAGCACATTATCTGGGCACAAAAACCATCCCTTCAAACCAACAAACACCTAATGGATAATGCAATATGAAATTCTCATTATTTGTCAGATTTATTTTAGTTAGTATAAGCCCCTCTAGATTCAACCATGTTGTTGCAAATGGCAAGATTTCATCTTTTTTAAAATTTTTTAAAGATTTTCTTTTTATGTATTTTTGTGTGGAAGAACTGGGATATAGGCCAGAGGTGGGGTGGTGGTGAGAGGATTCACCAGAGACAGTGGTTTGCAGAACAGGAGGAACTATTGAAACACACTGCTGAGGGGAGCAGCGGGGAGGCAGGAGAGGTCTGATGCACCCTGTGGGTCCCCTCCATGGCGGGGGATTGAGCTCAGACCATCATGGTGGGCTGGTGAGGTAGTAGCACTGAGACTTAACTCCCAGGCCACCAGGGAGGCATTCAGCTTTTTAAATTTTAAGCTAAGTTGTATCCCAGTGTGTATATGTAAGAAAACCTCTTTATCCATTCACCCATCAAGGGATAGTTATGTTATTTCCATATCATGACTATTGTTAATAATGCTGAGGCAAAGTGGGTCAATCGTGTGGTGATAAATAGAAGCCAGACTTTCGGTGGTGGTCACTGTGCAGTACATACAGAGGTCAAACTAATACTGTACACCTGGAACTTGCAAAATATTCTAAATCAGTGTTACTTCAATGCGTTTTGTGAAATCCCATAAACAAGTATGAGATAACGCCTCTAAAATAAGTAGAAACCTATATTAAAACAAGAGATTCAAAAAAGCAATGTAGAATAGCATCCTATCTTTTAGAAAAACACAAAAAGGACTTTCCTCCTGAATGATAAGATTAAATATTTATGATGTCATTCTCATCTCATTATTCTCTATAATTAACATATAATTGGAATAAAAATTTTAACAGTGTCTTTGTGTGCACGTGTGACTTGCCAAGCTGATCTTTAACAATCACTCTTGGAAAAGAGAGTCAAGAAAATACTGAAGAAGAATAAAAGGGAGAAATAAGTGTCTGCTTTTTATGCATTCTCTGTTTTTGTCTGTGCTGGAATTACTTTATTATTGAAATGGCCAACTATACAATAAAATAGGTAGTAATGTTAATCTGTGAATTCAGCAAAAGGTTAGAAAAAATAGGCAAAGAAAGCAGGGCCTCCCTAGCGGCCTAGGGGTTAAATCTCAGCACTATCACTACTGCGGCCTGAGTTTGATCTCTGGGCAGGGAGCTGACCCACATGGTGCAGCAGACCTCTCCTGTCTCTTCTGTTGCACCCCTCAGAAGAGTATTTTAGTGAAGTTGCCATTTTTGCTCTCCACTCTGTTTCTAGTGAATCCTCTCACCCCTGCCCCCACCTCTGGCCTATACTCCAGTTCTTATATGCATAAATAAATAAAAACAAATCTTAAAAAAAAGTAAGCAAAGAAAGCAGATTCAAGAGCCCAGAAAAACATCCTCTTGTATGGAAAGTTGGCTGATGGGAGAAATCGAATTTTTTAATTCTATTAATTTTTAATTAATTTTTAATTTTTTAATTTAGGGGGTTTGAGAAGAGTGACCAGATAGTGAAACTGAAAAACCTTGCCTATCCATATGAAAAATGAAATGTGACCCTTATTTCACAAAATACATCAAAATAAATCCCAATATTAGCAGATGCTGTAGGTACCCCTCCATAGTCCCCTGACACGCTATTGCAGTGCATGCCAATGTGTTCTGTGTGAGCGCTGGATAACCCCTTTGGGCTCAGACTCACCTATGGGGGACAAGCAGGAATGACTTAGGTTTGTCCCCAGGGGCAGCTCTCAGCCATGACAGGTAGATTGGGTCATCCCATTCTAGCTCTCAGTATGGACAATTTTCACAGTATCCCATCTTCTAGGGTTTCCCAGAGGGAATAAGATCCAGTGGGCATGTGTGAAATTGAACCTTTTTTTATTTGCTCCCTTTCCCTGCCTCATGCTCGCAAAACACTCTCTGGTTGAGCTTCCATACAACTTATTGTAATTTGATCATTGACTCAGGTATTGCTTTTAGGCTAAATCAACCTGAACTATTTATAATATCAGAAGACATATAACATATAATGATGTATGCCATTGTTGATGGGAAAGAGTTTGTTGACTAGATAAAAAGAGGAAAATATAAATTTAGTTTGCTAATATACTTTTGTCTAATTTACAGTTGAATCATTGAAAAAAGCAAAAATTCATATATGAAAAAGGACACTAACAAAGCTAATAGCAAAGCTAAAGATGAAGATTTGCAATACATATAGTTAATAATCAGTATAGAGAATAGGTAAGAACATAGATACACATATATAATATAGCGTATATATATCAGTAATTTAAAAATTCAAACATTGAATAGAAAAATGGACAAATGCTATGAATGGGAAATTTTTAGAAAAAGTTTGCAGCCCTTGGTGGAAATATGAGTTTCTCTTTTCTATGAGTCTAAGTATTCTATTTAAGGCAGGTAAGCTGACGTTTAGAGCGGTGAAGATGAAATAATGTCTTCGAGATGACAAAGCCAGTAAGCAGGAGTAAGGTTCCACCCAGCTATTTCTAGAAGCTCATACATTTTCTGTTCAGTTCACTGTAGCATGTTAAATGTTTTCCCAATACTTCAGCAACTTCAGAAATAACCAAGTTGAGGGGTTAGGCTATCTCCTTAGGACTCAAATAATCATAAAAGTTATATCTCTCCTTCAATTTCTTAATTTATGAAAATCTTAAAGGTTATTCTTACATAGACAAGTATTGATTATTTGTACTAAGGAAAGGAAGAAGCACAATTCAATGGAATTGTTAAATGGTATTCAAATGCCATTTAAGCCAATATTTTAAATATCTTGTTTATTTATGCATACAAGTACCAGGGTACAGAGGATTCACCAGAGACAGAATGGGGAACAGAACAGGAGATCAACTGAAACACACTACTGAGGGGAGCAGTGGGGGAGACAGGAGAAGTCTGCTGCACCTTGTGGGTCACCTCCCCAGCCGGCAGTGGGGACCAAACTCATGTTGCAATGGCTGTGTTTTTTTCTCCATAATGCATTGCTTAACCATTGCACCACCAGGGAGGCTCCAATATTTTAAATGTTTTGAACCTATCAAACACTTCTAAATGATTTTATAAGTTAAGGAATTAATTGACTTGAATTATATCTTTTTTTCCCCAGTTTGTTCCTCTGTTAGGATAACCCCTAAACTAATATCAACAGAGGACAGGTTGATGTGAGGGGCTCAACAGTTTATGTATACCAAATGCAAAGCTGGCTAGTAATTGCTTGGCTCCTTCTTAGAGTTCAGAATCTACTGAAATTAAGGGATAATGTGTATTTAATTCAACAAATACTTGTTAAGCATATTCTGTGTACAAAGATGTATAAAAGATAATGCTCAATCCCTGACATCTCTTATCTACTAAGCCAGTAACTAGAAAAGACAAGTGGGCAATAATTATAACAAGAAATAATTCATGAGGATCATTCCATGAGGCATAAATGGAATGCCTTTGGAGAATAAATAATGGGTTTCTCATATTGCTACTGAAGTATCATTTTGTCACGAATGAAACTGAAGTAAAAAAAAAACAGAGTTGCTGTTATCTGGTAATTTCAATATAAGCAATCACTGACAAAAAAATAAGATCTGATCCATAGAAAATCCATATGGTAGAATAGCCTACAGCTACTGCAAATATTACATCAATGTAAATTGATTTAATGTAAAATGAAATAAATGTAAATGTAAAAAGCAATGTAAAATGAAAAATTATGAAGGCCATGTTAATATTCATAGTATCTTTCTGCTAATGAACATATGTTTCCCACAGTGAAGAGGCCGATGGCAAACCTCAATCTTGGACTTTGCTTTTCTCCCTCTAAAATAGTATCTTCCCTTTTCCCTTTCTGTAAGTGAAACAGCTGGACTAAGTTGATAGAGGCAGTCATGGCTTATTCCTCTAGTTCATCATATCCAGTCTCCTCCTCCAAATTTAATCTGTTCATTCATCAACTAAACCAGTGTTTATTGAGTGTCTTTTCTATGCAGACCCTACCAGGAATGCTAATTCTACTGTATGAAACAGAACAAAATGGTATCTTCATGAAGAGTATAGTATATTATATTAGATGATGTTATCTGATTGCAATCTGTAGTATACACTATAAGGAAAATATGGAGCACCAATGCTTTGAAAAGGAATAATGGTGATTTGCTTTACAGAAGGAATTATACTCAGTGAAACAAGTCAGAAGGCAAGAGAAAAATATCGGATGGCTTCACTATCAGGAGGAATATGAAAGAACAACAACAACAATAA
>JAGFMF010012288.1:8145067-8289546 GCA_019455555.1 Galemys pyrenaicus | reverse complement strand
GGACTGAGGTGATGGTGCACGGGTGAAATGGTGGTGGGTACCCCCTGGGGACTACAAATGATGTCAAATATAACTAATAATAATAAAAAAAAAAGAAAATTAAGGGGGAGACTCACCAAAAAAATATTGCAACTAAGAGTGAGAAAAATGATCTCAAGTCTTAAGGAGTAGAGTGTCCATGAGGGTGAGAGGCAGAGCTGTGCTGAGAAAGACTTTGGAAAAATAAGACGCTGAGACAAGGTAGAGCTGCTGGAGCAGTGCATGATGGAGTGGGGAGGAAAAGACCGGAGAGGGAGCAGCGGCCACCACCTGCAAGTCTTTGGTCCAGGCTCCTGTGTTGTAAGTTCCATCCCTGACCATGGAAGAGTTTTAATTATGGACCTGGGCAGCTTTCCCTTTTTTTTTTTTTTAAAGATTTATTTATTTATGCATACAAGAAGAACTGGGGTACAGGCCAGAGGTGTGGGGGGGGTGAGAGGATTCACCACAGAAGGTGGGGAGCAGAACAGGCAGATCAACTGAAGTACACTGCTGAGGGGAGCAGCGGGCACAGCAGGAGAGGTCTGCCGCACTATGTGGGTCCCCTCCCTGGGCGGCAGCAGGGATCGAACTTGTGCTGCAGTGGCTGCGGTTTGCTTCATAGTGCGTTGCTTAGCCCACTGCGCCACCAGGGAGGCCCAGCTTTCCCTTTTAAAATAGATCCTTCAATGGCCGATAATGGGTGGAAGGAACATGAGAGTAGAAGTGAGGAGACCAATTAGAAAATCACAACAGTCCATGGAAGAGACATGGAGCTTGGGGTAAGTAGTAGATGAGATGGAGAAGTAATGACACTTATGACACCAACTACTTTGGAAATGAACTTCATTTTGGGGTTCCACTGTGAGAGTTAGGTCCAAGAATGGCTTAAACCTCTTTCTAAGACTATATTACTAATCTACTCTAATTAAACATTAAAACATGCTGGTTTTTTTTGGAAATAGGTTACACATTCGTCGTGACTATTACTCTATGGTTTCTTGCAATCAGCAGCAAACCATCATGAACAATACTAATGAGTACTATTTTCTAAACTTTTTCACTGAGATCATCATCAAAAGCATGTGTTCTGCTGTGGACAGAATCAAACTTCTTAGTTCCCTTTCCTAAGTAATGAGCCCAGGCTATTTTTTCATCAAATGCATGGGTGTCCTATTATGTTCTTTATTCCTGCTTTTCTAGACTCATTGCCTTCCACATTCTTACCTTCTAGTTCTCTTTTTCTTCTTCCACACAGACCATTCAAACATAGTTCTTTCTTACTATGTAATAATACTTAGGTGCCAAGCAAATCAGACCAAATATAAAGCAAAGCCTACTCGAGTAATTTTTTTAATTATTAGTCATCCATTTCAAAAATATTTTTTGTTTTCATTGCCTAGCAATATCTTTAAATTCTATTGGTCAATATTAACAAAAGAAAGTGCAAACTAACCAAGCACTAAGTTTTTAGGATATTCCTTTTTCAATACTGATTATATTTCTCACTTTCAATGCAATCCCTTTATTCATGTTTTACTAATGTTCATAGAATCAAGTGTTTAATAATTTATACAAAATAATTTTTGCCAGTTACTTTCTTGGTGGATGTATTGACTGGTTATTCTGTAGGCATGTAATATCTCATTTTCATATTCTGACTGAGTAATTACTTTAGATTTCCCTCCAATAAAATGCATTTGATGTCTTTTGCTAAAATCACTTAAACAGTAAAATTAGGCTCACATTCTACACCTGAGACCTCCTTTCTTACTTTAGGAAAAAGTATATTAACAACAGTCTTGAATATTTATTTTAAATTTCACATATATTCATATGTCAAGTGCTGGAGGTCTTTTATTATTACCTAATCTCAGTTCCCAAGCTTATCAGTAGTAGTATAACTATATTCCCAGTCATTTTTCCTGAAAGAATCACTTCCACTGAATTGGTAAAGTATTTTAAATGTTAATAAACTGTAGAAACAGTTTATTTACTTGATTAGTGATCATATGTCCACAAAACTCATTTAAATAAGAAACATAAAGGATCAACCATTTTAATATCTTATAAATTACCATGATTTTCAAGTCAATGGGATTTTTATTATAACTGAAAGGCCCTTCTTTCCTAACAATGACATAGAAGCATTTAACAAGAGTATAGACACTGCATCAATCAGTAAAGCAGGTTGTTCTGTTGGAAAAACAATCTTGATGAATCTTCAGGAGCATTTCTAGAATAAGAGCCCATAAAAATGCTTTATTAAAATATCAGGGAGTACACTAGAGAAGCAATATTCAAAAGATCTGGAGAGGGACCTCTGAATTTCACCTTTAAAGCACATCCCCTTAAGGATTCTGATTCACACCCACTTTTGAGAACCAAGGAATTAAACTAAGCCACTGGACAGGTGCTAAAAGGCTATGTAACGCGTCATTAGAAAGAAGACAGGATTAATCCATCAAGTCAAGAGAAGATGGTACTGCTGATACAAAGGAAATTCTACAGAAATCACATTTTGCTTTATTCTAGTCCTGATGTAGAAGGGGATAGAAAACCTATGGAATTACAGTGAAAATAAAACTCACATAAAAACAACTGCCTGAAGAGTGAGCTTAAAATTTTAGGAGCAGAGCATCAAACACAGAATTACAAACATTCCATTCATCAAATGAGATTAACACATGGAACATCTAATGGTAGATGCCATTTGAAATCAAATGGTATTGTCTGTGATGGCATGAAATTCCCCATGATTTAAAGAGTGACAGAGTCATACAGCCACTTGCTGAGATTATTGCCTGTAATTCTACCTCTCTTTTGGCCTGGATGTCATTATTGTGTAATCAAAGAGGTATCAAGTTATTCCACTGATGCTTCTTTTCCATTTTTCTGAAATTCATCTTTTTCTTGTAAAGGATGATGGGCAAAATTCTAAGAGTAATATAGCTATACCTAAAGACCATGCTTTCATAGGAGAAAAAGAAAGGTGTGATGAAACAGTCCCTTTACCCTACATGTATTTGGAAGCTGTCATTTATTGGTGGGGGTCTAGGAATACTGCAGATATTCTTTTGTACCTTAAAATTCAGAGTTCTTACCTATATATGCAATGAGAGGATCTATTCATGAAGAAGCAGGACCCAACTGATATTTGATGTCTACTTAATAAATGTGGGTAGAGTTAATGGATGGATAAATGAATGTAACTTGATAGAAATCTAAGAATTAGCAAAATAAAGTCAAGGCATTACTAAATAATTATGGGATTTCCCAGTCTTACAAACCCCTACATCTTGGGGCGTTAAATGAATGTGGGGAATCAGTCAAAAACTGGGCTGACAAAACAAAAGTGTTTTTTTTTTTTTTTCTCTTATAAGATTTACTTATTTATGCATACAAGAGCTGGCATACAGACCAGACTTGTGGGAGGTGAGACGATTCACCAGAGACAGAGTGGGAGCAGAACAGGCAGATCGACCAAAATCCCCTGCTGAGGGGAGCAGTGGGCGAGGCAGGAGAGGTCTGCTGCACCATGTGGGTCCCCTCCCTGGCTGGGGATCGAACTCATGCTGCTGTGCCGTGGATGCCTCACAGAGCAGTTTTCAACTTGCTGTGCCACCAGGGAGGGCCCCAGAACAAAAGTTTTATTGAAAACAGAAATAGGTCAAACAGAAGTTAAGTTGGATTTCTGGTGAAGTTGAAAATTTATGGGTTGAGCTCAAGATAATGCATGGTAATATGAAGCTGAAGTTTATGGAAAGATCAGAGTTGGAGAAAAATATTTAAATTCATGTAATAACACAGGACAACATACCACTTGCCAGGTGCTGTGCTAACCCAATGTATCATTCTTCCTGATCATAAAACCTTCAATGATGGCTATATTTCTCCTTGTTTAACTTATGAGAAACTGAGGCGTGTTCAGGGTGTTTTAGCAATCAATCCACATATGTCAGAGTTCAAAAATCATTTTTTTCTGAACATTTTTCAATAGGCAACATGAACCATGTGACTGAGAACAAGTCCTTCTCTTCATCTCTGTCCACACACTCCTCTCCCACTGTTTTTTTGTTAGCTTATTTTGGTTGACGGTGCTCATGTGGAGCGCAGAGGAAAGAGAATTGACTCTGACTCTGGAATAAAGGGTTTAGTTGTACAGGTGTATCTCATCTGGAATGAGAATGCCACAGATTCTGATGACAATGTCGTAAGAATTGTTGGGAGATACACAGGAATAACTGTCGATTTTCTGAGATGATAAGAAAAAGAGCATGGGCCAAATTCCATGACCATTCATATTTGTTGTCATGTTGATTTCTTGCATTAAAATAAAGTCAAAAAGTAAAACCAGTGTTCTTTCTCTTCCCTGCCTCTAGGAAGCATGGAAGCAAGGCAAAAAAAGCTAATTCCATTTTTTGGCTTGCCTATGTCATATTGATTTTAAGAGGATTTCTTGTAGGAGAGCATTACATAGAATAAGCTGAAAATTTCTGATTAAATAGAGCTTCTCAGTGTATTTTCCTTTCAGTGACTCTATTGAGTACACCTACACGCTCCTTTGGAGTCCTTGTGTCATGCTTGAATGTTTTCCTCATTCTTAACAGCTACATTGTCCTCAGATATTTCAATTCTTTTCTTGCCAACGCTATTGTGTTATTCAGTATGTAGACATTTCTTCCATGCTTGAGAAACTTTCATACCGGAATATGCCATTGATAATAAATTCTCAAAAATATAATTGTGTTCAAGAATTATTTCTTTATTGAAATGCACTGGGTGACAATTCTGTGTACATAAAAAGAAACTTAAGAAAAATTTCAGAAACTTATGATCTAGACAGTAGCAACAGCTGGCCAAATATTACACAGCCCAGCTCCAGTAAACACATAAAACATTTTAATATGCAGTGCTGTCAAAGATGTGGGAAAAGTAACACTCACACACACTGCTCGTGTGAATCTAAATGAGAAGAGGTACAAATGCTTGGAGACAATCTGTACATTCTCATTCACATTGTACTTTGCACACCCTCTAACCAACCAACCCCACTCCTAGGAGTTTACCCCACCTCAATGCTAGGCTAAGCCTAAGAAGATAGACCTATTAGCATTTTCATTAAAAATATTTTAAAGTATGAAAAGCCCACTAGTAGAATTATTAAATAACATATGGTCTTGCAAAACATGTCATGAAATAGTAGATAGTAAAAAAGAAAAAAATAAAAACAAACCAGAGAACATACTTTATAGTAGAGAGTCACTTTTAAAAGTTTAGATCTACCTGTGTGTGTCCATGTGCATCAGTGGATAGATAATGGAGTTTCCAGAAGCCCAGACATGATGAAGCCATTAATAGCAACAACTTCTAGAGATTGTGACTGGTTGGAAACTTGAGAGACATCATTGTATATCTTGTTAATGTCTCTTACATCTTTCCACTGACGTGTTACTATTCTAATTAGATAAACTAAAAAAGTAATGATAGAGGGTTAATACAGATTAAAATTCTTATAGCTATGAAAATGAAAAGATATCAGCCCATGGATCTATTTCTGGCAACACGGTATCTATAAAGCATCAAATAATCTACTAGGGTAAGAAGACAAGGGTGTTGAAAGTTTAGCTTGCAAATAGCCATTCAGGATTTCCCGTTTCAGAGATACCTGCTGAATTTAACTTTGAGGAAAGGAAAATATCACAAAGCCACATGGCAGTTTATTTCTTTTGATGACAGATTATGGGGTTTGACATGAGCTAAAGCAATTTAGTTCCTGGTGCTAGGGTGTCTGTGCTAGATTCCTAGTTTGCCATAATATAATAACACAGTATTATCTTTTTCTTTTTTGTTCTTGCTTCTCACCATCCCCTTTTAGGACTCAAATAGAGCTTCTCAAATGGAAGTACTAGGATACTACTCTTGCATTCTATTTTTTAGACTTGAAAAGTAACCAGTCACATCTTAATATTTCATATAGTGTGCAAATCACTACTTTTAAAAATTTTATGATTACAGTTTTAAGTTTTATAAGCATCTTCTTTCTCCTAGGAATGTTAATGCAGGCTCATCTACTTTGGAGGACTTACTTTATGCCACTTTTTTATATTGGCATATGCACATATTAACATATTATTTGACAACAAATAAATTACCCTTATATCTTTCTTGCATCACATTGATTATCTCACTCCTGATCAGGGCCATGAATCTAGGGCTATTTATTAGCTCAAGCTGATCGATGGACTCTTAGTTACTTAATGGCTATATCTTGCTAGCTGTTGCCTTTTAAAGTCAGCTTTATAACTTGATTCTGTAAAGGCAGTTCTGAAAAAAGACAAAGAAAAACATTTGTTTTTCTGAAAAAGAATCAAGTTTTTTAAAGTGCAATTTGGTACAATTATAGCAGACAATTACTGAATGCCTACCTCATGGAACTGAATAGATTACCTATAATCACATTAATGCTTTTGAAGCATAGACTTATAAAAACAGAGGTGATGCTAAAGATTGAGCCTGCTCTCTCCCACCAAACCAACCAAGGTCTACTTCTTAAAAATAGAAGTGGAAATAAATGCCATTGTAATTTCACTCTTCTTTTTTCTGCTTCAATCAGTTTCTACATCATTAAGATTTTCTAGGTAGGGGGTATTATTGTCTCATGCTGGAGGCTTTTAAAGATTTCTTTCTATAGCAGCATCACACCTGGCAACCACTGGGAGGTGGGTTAGGACTTCAAGTTTTTGTTCTCATCACTTTAGGTCTAATAGGACAACTAATAGGTCAGGTGGGATATTCTGAAATGTAATTTTAAAAATTGCTTTAAGTACTTGTGACCAAAACCCATTAACCTCCATACATCTCTACCAGAAAGGCAGGAAAAAAAAAGGGTCCTCTGAGGCATGGCCAAGCTGTGCCAGCCACGTGCCCCAGACCCTTGTGCCAAGGCTGTTGATCTGTGATAATGAGAACGATGCCCATGTGAATCCTCAAATTTTGCAAATTTGCAACTGAGAAAAAAAAAAAAAACGATTTAAAAGGCAAGCAAATATTTGCTGTGTGCTTTAATTTTCAACAAATTAAATTGAAGCCTAATTCTAATTTAATTATAAAATAGAGAGGATTCAAGATTAACTTTTTGATACTATCTTCCATTATTTCAGTTTTTGAATACAAAATTCCCATAGATGGAAATTTTAGAAGTAAGCATAATTATTTCAGCAAATGTGAATGTGAGATTTAAACATGAATGAATATGCTATGTGATTTATATTTTAACTTTACTCTGTGGTAGAAATTATTATATACACTTGACACATATGAAAAATCTGTATCCTGTTACAATTTCACCCAGGAAGGTGAAATTATCCTCTTTGTACTTTCTTAAAGTCTCCTAAATGCATTAACATCCACTGCTATTCATAGCCCAGATGGCTTTTTGGTTAAAATTCTGAATTAATCCATAGCAATAACATCATAGATGGAGACATGAAAACCCTTTGTAGATTAGTTGGCAAAAAAATATTTAACTCGAGCATGTGTGGAAGAGAACATAGAAAAAACACCCAGTTATCAGAAATTTAGAAGACTTTCTGGCTAGTTTTTCTTAAAATGGCAAAATGAATAATAATCTCAAAATTTAAAGGGCAATGTTTTAACTAAAGTTCTTTATAGACTGAAATTTTTGAGTGGAACTATTATGTAGACTTCCAAATTATCCATTATGATATATATTTAAAATATTGGCTTGATCCTCAGTCTTATGAATTGAACCTGCTCCCCAACACAAGCTCCTTTAATTAGTTAAATATATCTGCACCCTCTCCTACTGGGTGAATTCCAATTTTACTTAAGTTGGAATACTGCCTGTATCTAAAATCATCTGAAATAGCTGAGTTAGTCTCAAAAATATTAATAGGTACTCTAACACTGAATGTATTATTAATACTGCCTAATGCTACATGTGATCTCTAATATTTTTGTGAACAATTAATGTTCATAAAACTGAATTGAAACCAATAAACATGGCCAGAAATTTTGTTAATGGAATATTGTCAACTATAAAATTGACTAAATATCAAAATTAGCTTATTTCAACTGACAATCATATAGTTTCACTCCAATTTAAAAGATCTCCTTTTCAAAAAGAAAAATCAGTGAAAAGGAAAAAAAAGAATCTCTGTACAGAGAAAACTCAATATAGATGTAATATTTACTACTTCTAAAAAAATGTTGACAATACAGACTTATCACCAACCCTTAGGCTAATTTTACACCAAAAATATTAGCCAGTTGTATATTTTATTCAGAGGAATATGTAACCATGTTCTAATGAACTTCTCATATTAAGAAAAAAAATGAATGGCACTTTTTTTAAAAGAGTGTGCTAAATGGAGTATAAAGATGTTTCTTAACTTTAACAGTGAATCTGCCATTTGATTCAGTAATTCCACTCCTAGGCATCTACCCTAAAAATTCAGAAACACTAATTTGAAAGGAAACTTGCACTCCCACATGCATTGCAGCACTATTTATTATAGCCAAATTATGGAAACAAACGAGGTGCCCCCAAACAGATGAGTCAATCAAGAAGACTGTTCTATATATGCACAATGGAATATTACTCAGCAATCAAAAATATAAACTTATGCCTTTTGTGGCAACAGGGATGGAGCTTAAAGAGATGATGCTCAGTGAACTAAGTCAGAAGGAGAAAGGTAACTACCAGATGGTCTTAATATTTGAAATATAAAGTAACTAAACTAATGGCCAGATAAAGACAAGCTTAAAAACTAATGCTTGATAGCTGACCACAGAACTAAGGCACCAAGGGGGAAGGAGAAGGGAAGGTAGATGAGGGAGGGGTAAGAACAAAGGTGGAAGGAAGCACAATGGTATATGGTGATAGGAAATGGGTGAGTTGGAGGTGGGTGCAATGTGTGTGGTGATACCTGATCGGGGTACACCAGTATCACCTCAGTTAAAAATAAAGAAGAAAAATAACATTTCAAACCACACACAATATCTAGAAGCGGTGGCATTCAGTGTCAGTGTGCACCACTCACAACTATGTGTTGTATAAATATAGGCCAACTAAAAGGAATTGGGGCTCCTTGGAGAAAGACCAAGCCCAGGTCTGAAGCAGGAACAGTGCAATACAAGGCTGGGACATCTTCTGATACCAGAAACCAAGAAAACCATCAGATTACTAGGGACACATCACAGAAGAAGACTTGAAGGGTTGCCACTGGCCAAATAAGGGATAATTTAAATATCACCCAGAATAATGATTTAAGGGGGTATAAACACGTAAGGGACATTTTAAAAATAAATGATTTTGTAATGACACTAAGATACAGAAAGCAGCAAAATAAAGTTTAAAGAAGAACCTTTTTTGAACCATTGTAAACATAGGTTTTTACTCTGAAAATTGGCATTTTTAATGATATAATTATAGCCTTGTATTATCTTTTCTCTATGAAATATATTTGGGTAGCTCGGTAGCCCAAGTAGATAAAGAAGACACTATTACCATAAAAGAAAGGCAGCTAATGAATGTAAAAAATGTAACAGAGTATTAGAGAGATTACCACTTTGCAAGTCCTGATAAAATAACTGATTTAGGCAACAGTCATCATTAGATGAACTCATTAAATACTGGAGAATTTCCACCTTAACCCATGACGCACATTAACGTCATTTAAAGCAGGACTACCAGCTATTGCGTGCCTGGAGGCATAATGATACAGAAACCTCAGAAGAGCATCTACACGGCATGCTTGCAAAAGTGCAAATAATAAACACCCTGAATGCTACCAAGTACTAAGAGCTAACATATCTCCAGGCAAAATGGGGATTAAAAATGGTGTTAAAAAAAATCAAAAGGGAGTGAACACAATCCAGAAGATGAGTCTTTCTATAGGACAACTGTAAGAATAGAAGGGCATGACCCCAACGGGGTGAGAAAGGATTAATTGTTGTACAGCGGGGCCCCTCTAGAGACATACCAGAAAATGCAAATGTTTTTGGACTAGCCCACTGGAAAAATAAACACATTTGATTATGAAGACAAGCGTGTGACTGTGGGCTGGTTTATTGTTAGACATTACCAAGCAATTCTTGCTGAACCGAAGTGTAATAATGATTTTATTTAATGGTGTCCTTTTCACAAAGTGTGTATATTCACTGACAAATATAAGGATATGATATAATTAACATTTAGGTTTTTTCTGAAGTGTTTTAATATTAAAAATGGAATGGATGAAACATGGTAGAATCTTGTTTACTGTCAATTAGTGGTGGTGGTGTTAGTGCGTATGCATTCTTGCTCTGTATGTTTGAAATATTCCTGATAAAAATATTGAACCTCTTTTAGAGAGTGAAAGGGGCCCCCAAGTAAGAAAAGCTCCAGAATAAGTTGGTAAGCTGGAGAGAAGCATTTTTTTATTCAAGCCTGGGTAAAAGCCTTATTTAGACTCACTCATCTGTTTTTGGGCATTTAGGTTGTTTCCAGATTCAGTAACTAGACTAGGACAGTTAAGCATGGGAAGAAATGCACCAAACCATGCCAAGCTGTTTAGGCACCAAGTACAAGATTCCTTATGATAAAAATGTGTTTTTCACTTTTTAAAATAATCATTAATAGCAAAAAAAATCCTGGTTAGAAGTCTAACTGCCTGACCATGCTATATCACACTTCCACACTCCATACTTCTGCTCTTCCTTCATCTTTGCCAGATTGTAACCTTTATTTCCAGTCCATTTCACCAGGTCTACATTTTTCCTCCCCCTTCTATTATGAGAAGTCTCCCTATCATATTAATTTTGGTATGGTTTCCTTCTACTTCGATCCACGATATTCACCAATTTTACCACCTCCTTCACTTCTCAATCATTATTCTTTGTCTAGGTTAGCTGGTATTTGTATGCCTTTATCCTACATCATCACCATCATCATCACCATCATCTTCCCCGCCATCATTTTGCAGGGGGAGATCATCGATTGTAGTACCTTATACAAAGCAGCTACTTGCTGCTTCTACTATTTCCTCATTTATTCAATTGCTTATTCCTTCAATCATTTGCCAAAAATGTACTGCCTATCACTCCCAGGTCCAGGGTTCAATGCATTTAAGTTAGAGGTGAGACTAGTTTTCAGACACTAGTGTTCTGTTAATCTCATGGAGTGTGTGAAGGTAGCCTGCATTGGAAAGTGGAGAAAAGCAGCGGTAGTAAGCAGTGAAGTGTTTTGAAGAGAAGAGGGAAGCTGTTGTGCAGGCAGCTATGAAGATCAGAGTAGCAGCCTTCAGCCAGGGCACAGGTAACACAAATCAGCAGTTGCCCAGTTCTTGATTACTGCCATCAGTCATTCACGTTGACCGAGTGACACTCAAACTTCTCCCCTGGGGAGATGAGTAACTCAGGAATAAAATCTGTCACCAACTATGCTATAATTCTATAACCACTTAGTATTTTTCAAAGGATTTTACATGCATTATTTAATCCAATTTTATATTAACATCAATATATCTGAAGGATCTGGGACATTCGGTTTGTCCAATCTTCAATTAATCAGCTACTTCTCAGAGAGGACCCTAACATATAACCCCTCTATAATTAGACTGTCCTTATAGCACCAGTCTCCTTGAAGTAGGTTTTTCCAGATGCACAGTGGGGTATTAACTCCTTCAAGCACAAGTTACTATTCATTTAGTCTATGAAAACCCATAGCTCATCATCCAACAGAAGTCAACATCAGGGAAGGTTCAAAATGCCCGCCCGTATCTCTGGACCCACAGGGCTGGCCTTTGAGAGTTAGAAATTTCAATGGGCTGTGCAAACATTTGCAATCAGTTCTTCCTGTTAAGCTGTGATTCGAGAACAATGAGGTTTGAACAGTCTCTGCCTGTGTGTGTTTCTTTAAAAGGTAACCACTATACGAAAGCGCAGCTGGGAGTTGGGACTCTAGTTTACAAACACCAGTTTACTGAAGCTGTTTCATACTAATAACTAAGTTCCAAAATGAGTCAAACAGAAATGGAATGCTGAACAATTAAGATTCTCTCCCCATAAGCCCATCTCTATCATTTTATTAAAGGCTACTGGGAAAACCCTTACTGAATAACTAATTCTAAATTATATTCGATGAAAACAAATTAATGTAATAATTTTCTTTCTGAAATTAATTTAAATCTCTGTGGATGCTGCAACAAATTTAGTCTTTACTATGCATACAAAAAGTTATGAAAAGCCTTATTGCTCTCACCGCTTTAGGCAAAGATTCATTGTTTCACAGTTACTAGTAATGGCCATTATTTCAATTTAGCAAAGTTGCTTTCATCAATCATTTTTGCCTATTTGGCTCAAATATTTAAAATGACTCTATTCTGTCAGGATAGATAGTGCACTTGCTGAGATACTATTGGTGTGATGTGCATTGTTTCCAAAAGGTCCTGTTTTATTTCTGAAAATCCTCCCCTATGTCTACTTTTCTCCAGTTTTATTCTAGCCATTGAATCCAAACACAAGAAAGACAGCCGTCTTGCATTTTATAAGGTTCAGATGCTGCTTTTACTTGATTAAGTGCAAAATGAAGCATTCGCCTTTACAATGGGGCTATTTCACTTAAGTGGCTACTCATATCTGATGTAAATAAAAGTTTAGAGTTTATATTATGTCTATACATCTACACTAAAATCGTTTTCTTTCTGTTGGTTAAATATCCTTTAGTAGGATTTACTGTGTGTTCAAGCCAAAAGCATTTGTTGTTAAACATTTAAAATTAGGTTAAAAAAGTATCAATTGTTTTGTGAAGGATGGACTCAAACTTTCAGTGGTGAATATAAAGCATTGTATATAGGTGTTGATATATAATAATGCACACCCTAAACCTATATGTTGTCAACTAATATTCTCCAATAAAACGATTTTAAGAAAATCTTACTTGTGATTAATCTAATAACCACACATGTCAATTATATAAACTGCTACAGAAATCCAGAAAATTAGTTGTAAAGCCACAAAGATTTTAATAGTATAAGAAAATGAATTTTTAGAAATAAATGAGATTATCTGAATAGTTAGCTCGATGATTCCTTGCATCTAGGACAGTGGACAATTCTGACATGTGTCCCGTGTTTACACCAAGCTTGAGGTCCTACTGTCAAGAAGAAGGGACTCTTTCCCACCTAACATTATCTCAGGATGATGTGTGTAAGGGCTGCATCCTAAGCAAAGTCCCGCACTCTCTTACTTTCTATTTATAAAGACCTGGAATGTTTTGTTGAGAATGTGTTGTTGCGATGACCTTCAAACTGTGAATTTACTATGGATACTATGAACTGGTGTGCCCTAATTCAGAACTTAGAAGACGTTGCAAGTCATACTTTAAAAAAAAATAAAATAAAAAAAGTGCATTTAGTGAGACAGACAGACAAACAGCTATTCTGTTTTCTTGGAAAATTTTAAATTTGCTTCAGGGAACTCTGTGTTTGAGAAAGATTAGCATATTTTATTCATTCTAGTTTTGAGTATTTTTTTAGCTTTCTGCATATGAATGGCGTTGAATCTAGTTTCTCAAATACGTGCCTGGATTTGACAAATACACAGTAGCTATCAAACCCTGCCTCATCTGCAAAGGTCCACAAAGGATGTGGAAGGCCACAGCCTTGAGTCTCAGCTCTGGGGGAAGCAAGGCACTTGATCTGAGGCTCTGACCTCACCGGGCCTCTGTTTCGTCTTCCTCCATGTGATGATCAAATATTTTCACCTCCGCAGAGGACTGCTTAAAGGTTAAAAGAGGGTGAACTGGTGTGCTTTGATAAAACACTCTACAAAACAGCAGTTTCTTCTTAGCTGATTATAGCTTATTTACATATCTGACAGCATATCATTGTAATTACACAGAGTTTGTGAATAAAATAAATACCCATGCATTGTGACTTTCTCAGTGACATGGTCATTTTTAGCAATAATATTTGCTTGTACATTTGGGGAAAAGAAAGAAATTCCCACATCTGAAGAAAGATCATGTAGTTTAAATATACTTTCTAATCATTAACATAAAATAACTCATTTCCAAGCAAGGTTTAGCTCTTCTACCCAGAAACAGACTTAACATCATTGTCATCATTGTTTGGGTAAATGATGAAATGTTTTGTCAACGGTATAGTGATGTATTAATGATGATGATCTAGTCAGTTAGCATATGTGTGATACGATCTGGAAAATATAAAATATATGAAATGCAATTTTTTTCAAATATGTCAGAGTGTTCATGTTTTAGGGAAAAGGTATTTTAGCAAAAAACACCACACTGTATATTTCATATTCTGATATGTAACTTTTCTGAATTATGATGTCATGAAGATGATGTCATATGACCAAAGGCTAAATGGAAACACTAAATAACATCCCTCAGTGGTCCTTTCATGGCATGACTTTGAGACAAGAGCTTTTCTGTTGGTCTCTATGTTATTCCATCACTTTGACCATGGCATCTGGGAAAACCTAGGGATGCGCTGGCCCCACCAGACAGCAAAAAATCACTACCTGGTCAGTTATAATATCACAAAGCACCAAAGACTTTACAGAATGATAAGGAATATTTCATAAAAGCAGTACATTTCCTTAGCTCACCTACAATAACTTTGGGAGTTACTTTTGATTTAGTGAAATTACTAGCATTAATATGAAGGCTGATTTCTTCATTGTTTTAGAGGAGTCTTGATTTTTAGACACATGGAAAGTTGTATTAAACAACAACTGCTAAAGTACTCAAGCGAGAAATGATCATTTTTTAAACATGGGAAGTTGTGCTGTAAGGTATGTTATGTTTATGGTGTGTGTGAAAGTGGAGAGATGGATAAAGATGGAAAACAATTGCAGGTTCTCTCTCCCCTAAGAGACACTCATATCCATTAGACTCTCAAAGCGACTGAGGAGAAGTAATATTTCTGTTAACAATCAGTCTGAAGTTATTCCTAACTATGAAATGAACCAATTTACAACTCTGTATACCTCAGTAATGACTATGTGCTTATTTAACCATAAAATCTATAAAACACACCCATAGAGACAAGCAATTCTGCAGCAATAAAGCTATAGAAATTGCTAGAGGTAGTCGATGAAATAATGCTGAATTGGATCCCATTTTTGTGCAGGTAAATACTGTACCCATTTGTCTGTGAACAAGCTTACTTTTCAATTGCTTTTCAGTGAAATCATATGAATTCCCTTGCTTTAGATCTTTGCTTTAAATGGCGGTGTTAATTTGAATTCTCAGTACATTGGCCACATTCTGTAGTTTATAGACAATAATGCACAGAGTCACTTCATCAACCAAAGTTAATATTCTTCCTGTATTTAATTAGATTTGAGAAGAAAAGATAAAGCATGTAAAAATGTTAGATTTATGCCAAAAAATAACCCCAAATACGGCTTAGATTCAGTGTGGATAGGGAATAAACTGATGATTCAGGATAACTGTGGAGACATTGAATTATTTAAAGTGTTAAAATGGTATGTGAGTGAAAACCATATTTGCAGACTTACGAGTTCATATTATTCACCCATAACAAATTCACAGTCTGAAGGAATCCCTTTAAATTGTAGATGATTGTGTTTTTTTTTTTTACTCCGGACATTTAGCCAAACTGTCCATGGAGACAATTAGAGGATGGCCTCATAGATTCCATAAATACACATAAAACAAATTACCCAAGTAAAAATTTTAAAAAAAAACATGCTATAGAATTCACAATTTCACGATGAATCATACTTTAGAAACAAAATAGTTAAAGCTTTGGTTCCAAAAGATAGTTTTTTGGTTTTTTTTTTTTTTTTATTTGAATGCTTACTTTTGTTATCAGAAATGTTAGACACAATGGTTTTTAATCAACAGTAGCCAAGTCAAAGTTTTTAGGTGTTGCCCAAAAGGTCCCCAGCCACTTCAGACATTGCTCACGTTGAAGAGTAAAATTAATCAATTACATGCTATTAGATCTGATATAAAATATCACCGACTTCTCATTAAGTGTCGTCAAAGCTAAAAATAAAACTTCCTTTCCTCTGTTTTCCCTCTAAGGTATCACTCTGCTAACATAGATGTTACAGACTCAGCTCCGCAGAGAGGAATGCTATTATCTCCCTATCACAAGTTTTCCATAGGATGGGTCTCCCGTGCAGTGCATTTGAGTTTAAGGCTTTCTTTCCTACAGATGAAATCTCACGGCTGAATTTGGTCACCAAGCTGGCTTTTGTTGTAGTTGACAGTTAATTGTCATAAAACTAATATCTTATGGGGCATTTTCTTTTCTATCATGAAATCTTATGTTCTAGAAATAAAGGTCAAGTTTTTTTCAAGGCACTCATTAATCAAATGTTAGGTAATGGGAGCCTTTGTTTTCATTCTTTTTGCTATTAGTCTGTCCATTTTATTAACTGAATGTTGACAGTTTTCCAAAGTAAAGCTGCTAATACTATTAACATCAGTGCAACCACTACTTTCTATGATTTCCACAAATAATGAAAAATAGATACCTTAAATGAGAGACTAATTCATGATCAGCACTTTCCAAATGTTCATATATACTAGGACATTTAATCCTCTCAAAAATGCTTTGAGGTAAATACTACTTTTATTTCTACTTTACAATAGTGATAATAATAAATGGAAATAAATGTCAAATAAATTGCACACAGCTAGTGATCAGAAAGCTGGTGTTCATGCGGGCATTTTTACTTTGCACTGGCATTCTTGTCTCTACAATCAAATAAGAGTAAAAGAAACAAAGAACTCTTGAGATGGGTTGACCTTCAGCATTATATTACTATTATTACATTTGCAAAAACTGAATTCATCTCCAGTGAATTTTGATTTGTGTATTAAGTCGACTCTGCACCCCCCACCCACAGTGATGGTCCCATAGTCTGATAATAATAATGCCTCCAGCTAATCTCCTCCTCCTGCTTCTAAGTATGGGCTGCACCTAGTCACTTACTTCTAGTGAATAAAATACAAGATGTCACTTCTGAGATTAGGTTACAAAAAGACTGTGGCTTCCATCTTGTGCTTTTACTCTATTTCTCTGCCTCTTTCTCCCTTTCTCAGTCAGAATTCTCACTCTGGGGGATGTTGGCTACCCTGTTTGAAGTAACTGATGTAGAAACTCCTGAGATGAGACACAATCGTTAGGCACTAGTAAGAACCTAAGATTATCCATAGCCACAAGAGGCAACTTGAAAGAGTTGTCTCAACCCCTGACTACACATTGACTGAAGTTGCATGAAAACTTGGAGCTTGAATTACAAAATTAAGTTACACCCAGATTCCTGCCTCATAGAAACTAAGTTTTGGAATTACTGTTTTGTACAGTAACACAGAACAAATATGTTTTAATTATAGATAGAGAGATGCATGCATAAACCCAGTGCAAATATACTTAAAATAACATAGAGTCAAGGATCATATTCTATTATTGTTAAGTCAGTGAAACTGTGATTATCTCAAATTATATCAACTCATATAACATCTGAGCAAACAATCGATATTTGCTTTATAATTAACTATAATTAAGGATGAACAGATAAAGGCTATTCTTCAAGGAGCTGGACCAGTCACTAAGGAAGAGGCTCTGCTTTACAACTTGACAAAAGCCAAATTTCTTGACAAACTTGAGCATAAACTTCCCTATGACCGGAAGTTGATTCAGAAATCAGTCAAGTCCATTTTTCAGCCTTTATGAAAATACAACCACAGTTTAAGAAATGTGTTTTGAACTATTAAGAATAAGCTGCAATGTTTTCATATAATAGGCATGATATAGTTGTGCTATACTGAACAGGTAAATCTATTTGACAAATACAATTTGGAAGTGATTCACTGCTCCCATCTCAACAAAATAAATCTCTAATAATTTACAGTGTATTGGTTTCTTCATTACTTTTATATTTATTCAGCTTTTTTATATTAGTATTTAACATTCAAGCCAAAAACCTAAATGGATTTCCACTAATTGAATGAATTCTGTAATGTGTGTGTTCAGTTCTTAGTCATTTTTTATGATACCTGTGGATTCAAAGCAGAATACAGTAGATTTCATCCTTAAGGCTGGCCTTCTAACAGTGACTGCAAAGCTATGAAAAACCTAAACAACATAGAAAACACCTAAATCACAGGAAAAGTTTTTTGTTTGTTTGTTTGTTTTTACCAAGATCTAGTCAAATCAAACTTCAGAGGAAACACAGGGTATTTATCCTCAGAATTTAAATGTGACTTCTGGGGAGCGTTTACAGTAAAGTTCAATAGACTTTTATAGCTGAAGCTGTGAAAAACCAGCTGCTATTGAACCATACCCACTGTGTGCTTTCAACAGGAAGCAAGAGGATGGGGAAATCTGTGCATTGCTTTTCAAGTTTCAAAGTTAAAAGAAAATTGCAATGTACTCTTTACATGGCATATATTTGCCCTAAATTCATCAATCTCTTTTTCATCTGTCCTTAAGACACATATCTCATTTCCCTTCTAGATGCCATGACTCTTGCTAAGAGAACGCTACATAGAGAAATGCTGAGAATAAGACAAATACATGTAACTTGCAGGGTTAACCACAGAAACACGACTAAAGGCAGGTTTTACATAACATGTATTTTCTACAACTTTATTATTCACCAACATGTTCATAATCTGACATTAATTTTATAATTTGCTCTAATGTCATTATACTTATATTTGGTTTTCCAAGTATTTGGAGGAAAAAAAAATCAGGAAATAAAAACAGGAACTTCACATTTCAACATTTGCTTTGAATGAGAACCAGACTTCAGTTTAGAGTTATCGCTACTAAAGATAAATGAATACATCATAGTTTCTGCTCGGGATTATAGTAAGAATCTTATAAACATGGAAAATAATAAGATCTAGTACTATAAGTTTTTTAAAAAAAGAAATGATCACTACTAATGGATAGAGCTAATACCAGCTTAGGGAAAAGGCCAGATTCAGTTAATAGTAACAGGTGCCTTAACAGACAGATCAACAATGCCAAGGACACAGGGGAAGGAAGAGTGAGGAGACTGGGAAGAAACATAGCCAGTCCCTTTTTGATAGAAATCAGAATTTCAATCTTGATCAATGAGAATCATTAGATAATGCTTCTTTTTTTTTTTTTTAAGGAAACAACTATTTTTGTTTTCCGGTTTCAATCACATTAGTGACATCTGTGTAGTTTAGGACAGAACAATTGTGACAGAACAATTTTGAGACATTAACATTTTGTAGCAATGCTACGTGTATCTTCTGGTCTTGCATTTGGAAGATGGCAGCAAAGGTGTGGGTAAATCTGTAGAAAAGAAACTGAGCATGTACACTAGCCTCACTTGGCATTTCAATACCTCAGACACCAAGAAGTTATCTTATTGTATGTGTACCTGGTTCTTCAATTTACCTTACAGATTGATAATCTACAGGATCTCTGATCACCTTTTAGATTGCTTTTTAGAATAAAGAGATAACAATAACGTGGTCATCACAATGTGGAAAATAATGTATCTTAGGTTAGGGACAGACATAGGAATAAAGCATGTAGCATTACTGTGATGAAGACAAGAAAACACATAAAAAAACATAACTATAACTACATTTTTATAAACTACTACTATCATAAATTTGAGACATTTTGCATGCAAATATATACCCAAGAGTATTTAAACATGGAGTAAATTTAAAAAGACACAAGTTAAATGAAAGTTGAAATTTCTATTGCATCTTGAATTGTTTTTAAAAAAAAAAAAACAAACCCTGCAAACATCTTTTAAACCTACACAATTTAAAGGAGAAACAAATTCAAAATTCAGCAATTTTTTAAAGCCACTAAATTTATAACATTTACAAATTATTTTGGAAGGCAGTGACAAAGGAATTTATTTACTTTGTAGTTTAATATTTAATTCTAAAATCTTATGCACTGAATAGTGGTGCCTTGTGTTCAAAGCCAAAACAACGGTCATTTTATTATTGGATATTTTAAGTATATTACCACGATGTCACTATTTTCAAATACATATGTTTTGTTCACAAGTAAAAGTCTGAGCAACACTCAAAAGGATTTTTGAAGTGAAAATTCACTGATCCATTACTTCTTCAGAGTCTTATAATATAAACCATGTAACATTTTGAAGCTCTTTTAGAAGTATAGCATATAATTATTCTTCTAATAGGCTGCCTAATAATTTGCAATTGGATCACAAAGAGCCACACTCTAATACGTTGGTAGTAACAGAGCAGATGGTCCTAAACATATAAGTAATATGCAGCAAGCATTCAAAAGGAATTCAGAACATTTTGCATGTGTGTGTGTAAGCATGTGCGTGTTCAGAAAATAATACGGAAAAATGTATGTACATATATACATATGTATCACTTATAATAAATGCAATAAGTATATACACATGATGATATTTCCCTGGTACTATTTTATGTTGATAAATTCTTCAGGCTTGAAATACACTGAATGGAGCGGTTTGCTCTGTAATTCAGGAATAAACTACAAAAATAATTTCTTAACCCTTGCTCCCTCTTGTTTGAATGGCGTTCTGATGTCTGAGAGTGTCACTTCAAAAGAGAGAGGAAGTGTTATTTGCATTCATTCTATATCTACCCATTTGCCATTTTAGGAGCTAACAAAATGTCATGCATGTAATGTACATTTCCATTTCCCAATTTTGTAGAACTGACAATACTGTAACCTTTTGAAATTAACTTTGACCCAAAGATCCTTTCCTTGGAAAGTTATTGTCAATACTGAGTGCCATGAATGTAGTGAATTTTATATGATCTCTCAAACTCAGACTAAAATCACTTGGAAGTATACCCTTAACTGCTTAGCTTAGTAGCCCCAACATATTTCAAGGACTGAAATATTTTAATTGAAGCAAAAGTGCAGTCTCACCACCACAGAATGGCACAAGTTACTGTAATTTTATGCACTTACCAGCCTGACTTCAGTTTCTCCTGCTAAAACCCTGTTCCTACAAATAATATCTTGTAATGCCCAGTGCGGTGAGGAGGTTATTCAAATTTATAACACATGACTCAAGCACTGGAGAAGCTGCACAAAATTATATTCAAATTATAATTTATACATATTTAAAACAGCTTAAGGTGTATTAAGGTGTAAGATATAAATGACAATAAACATTAATAAATTATTAATGGTACATTCTGACTAGAATTAAAGATGGGTTTGATTCAAACAGAATTCCTGCAGGGGAAAACAGCACATTTTATTTTATGATTTAAATTCTGTGGAGAGCACAGTTTGATATGCAACACTTCAGAGAATTACAAGCTCCAGAAACAATCAACTTTCATTCTAAATGATAAAAATTAATACAGATGTTATTTTAAATTAAATTTGAAGCATTTTTACAGGCAGAAAAAATGATTATGGAAATTATCAACCTTAAAATCCTTGTAATCCACCAAAGATGATGTTTTAAATTGCAATCAACCTGTCATAGTAATTTTCCTCTTTAAAAATATATGTTAAGAGAGTAATTTTGGTTCAGAAAGTCAGTTTTCAGCTCTTTGTCATTTTTTTCTCCCAAATTAAAGCTTGTAAGATTGATGATTTACAGGTCAAAATGTGAAGTTTCATAAAATACTAAAAGTCTTTGGGGGAGAATTAAAGCAACACAATTGAATAAAAAGTTAAGGAAAAATAGTCATGCCTCAGAAAGCCAATAGTGAAAGGGAAATTAAAAACATACTCAGGGCAGTGATGAACTACATCAGATTTTACTCCTATAGAACAAGAGACATCATCATAGACAGGATGTGAAAAAGGAGCTATTTCCCTAATGCCATGTATGTGATTTGCACATGAGACGATTTTGTTTCATGACCTAAAATAGTAGTTACAAGCAAATGTACATTAAAATACTCATCCATTTGGCTTTGACTTTATTACAGCGAGAGAAAACACAAAGCCATTCACTTCAGAAAGTACCTCTTGGCCATGAGGGAGAGCTTATACACCTTTAGTTTGATGAGGGCTCCACAGGTCGCACTGTGAAACCCTGTGGTCGCCTTTCTCCATTACAAGACAATAAAAACTCTCATATTCCTTTCAAACTCCCAGCAGCTGAACCTCAATGAGAAGATGTCTGAAACTTAGCATGGGAAAAATTAAACACTGATGTTCAGCCGGCGTTTCGTGGAATGTTTTTGACATGGTGGGTACGATGTGTGTGAGCCAAAGTTATTTAGAGGTAATATGCAGTCTTCATAGTAAATGATGTTATTACTTCTACAGCAAACTTTATTGTTTTAGACTTCAAATGTATCACAAGTTATCTTCCAGTACTAAGACAAAAACTGGGTAGGATTTAATGTCTAAACTGAGCTACCCTGGCAACTGTGAGAATATGGTTTAGCAGATGATAAACCAGGATGCTGCCACTTATTTCCCCTTAAATCCTTGAGATAAATAAGCAATAGAACTGCAATTGTCTTGATTACTTTTTCACATAGGATTACAACGAAATACATACATTTGGAGACTCAAAAAGTTCCTGTCTTAACTAGCTAGTACTGGAGGTTTGCTAGATAATAAAATGCATTGCCTTAAATAGTCAGTTTCATTTGGACTAACTAGAGGCATCTTTATTACATAAATGTATTCACATTTACATTTTGAAAAGTGTGCAAGAAATTTTTCTTTCTTTGGTGTTCTGAATTTTCTGTTAGAAATTGTCAAAGTTAATTTGGAAGTGCATGAAGAGAATGCATGATGTAAGTGTTGCTTCACTTTCGTACTGTTCTTAATGTTGGGAGGCAGGTTCTGAACATGCAGTAACAGTATTAATGTAGAAATATGAGGTCAACAAGGCTTTCAGTGATTGCTAGTGACTTATTTCATAGCTACAGAATATTATGATAGACACTAGAATATAAAACTAAGTCAATTCCTCAGTTCTAATGAACTTGGACACATTGTCCTTATAGCTTAGGGAAAGTCTGAATCTTAGAGGTGTCTGTAAATACTCACTAGTCTATGAGTTACTGCACTGCTTATAATTGAGCTCAGTCTAAATATTTTGTGTGGGTGATATGTTCCCTAATCTACTCTAAAAACTTAAAATATCTATTCTGTTCTTTAGGCTTTGTTGAATACCAGTATTTGTTTTATATAAAGTTTTGCTAGGTTAAAAATGTGTGAGAAATAGAATCTTTCAGCATAGATTCTGCTGAAACTCACAAAAGACAAATTCTTGCCCCCCAAAAAACTTTTACTAATTTATTATTTTCAACTAATTTACTATTATTTCAGTTTATTTACTATTTTCAGCTACTTTTTCTTAACTACAAAACTATAATGTTATTTTTATGTGAAGATAAAAATATTCTAGTGTGGTACATTTTATATTATTGGTCTTAAAGGTGGTGATTTTATACATATCTGAAAATTATCTTAATAAAAATCACTACTTGAAAATAGTAGCAAAATAATGTTCTATTAATTGTTCATTCTTTTTATTCATATAATTCAGTAATTTTAAAATATGCATATAAACACCTAATACTGATGATAATCTTTCCTTTGAACTATATTACTCTATTTGAAAAACCATCAAAAAATAAGTGAAAAACAATATAACTTGCTGATGGCGATCTCCCACCTGATACACCTTGTTAGCATTTAGGAAACATTTTATATAATAAGTGTGTCAAAATAGTAGAGCAACAGTAGAAAATGAGAAATTTCCAAATCAAACTTCATTTTTTCCTGTGATCTTTTAAATAACATAGAGAATCAAAGATCAATTACACTAACATGATAACTGAAAATGCTGGAATTTGGTAATTTACTATATGTTCAATGTGGTCTTGATAAAAATCATCAAGGTAAAAATAGTGGGCCATGGTTTACTTCTTGCTATTTTAATATGCATTACTGAATATCTTACTTCACTTCCCCTTTATCATCTTCCTAGGGCAAAGGATGAACTCTAGCTTTTATTTTTAAGATTTATTTATTCATGCATACAAGAGCTGGGGTACAGACTAGAGTCACGGGAGGTGAGGGGATTCACCAGAGACAGAGCGGGGAGCAGAACAGTCAGATCGACTGGAATACAATGCTGAGGGGAGCAGCAGGCGAGGCAGGAGAGGTCTGCTTTGCCATGTGGGTCCCCTCCCTGGCCAGGGATCGAACTCAAGGTACTGTGCTGCAAATGCCTCACAGTGTGGCTCAACCCACTGTGCCACCAGGGAGGCCCTGAACTCTAGCTTTTGGCTCATCCTTCTAAGCACAATGATCCTGTTTGACAGGATGAGGCCAGTTCCATATTTGTTGTGATCGTTACCACATCCCAGTCCCTGGAATAGTGCCCGGCCCATGACATTGCTCAATAATCATTCACTGAATGGATAAATGAATGGAATCCAAAGAGGCCTATGGAGGACACATTTGTTAAAAAATACTGCAGATCTCCAATAAGCCCAGAACTAGGAACTATCACTTCTTCTAGCTTTTTCACAATAATCATCAAGACTGAAATCTTTTCAAGCTTTTTTAGAAAAGACAAATCGATAGGATGGAAAGAAAGTACTTTAGACTGTGAGTCAAAATCCTGAATTTTAGCTTAATCTTTGTCTGACCCTGATCTCCTAAGTCTCTGAAAAAGAAAACATAGCAAATAAAGATGAATGTGCTTCTTAACCCCAATGCCAGTAAATTTATAAACATCACACTTGATATAAATTACTCAGATTCTCTTTATTAGAAACAAGGACATGAATGAATGTTTTGCTTTACTTGGTCAGGAAGAATTCAAGAAGCTATGCTACCACAGACCTCGGTTGTGTGTGTCTCTCTCTGAACCAACAGGTGAAGGACCAGACATCCTCTCTTGTACAGTCTGCTACACTTAAGTGACAAGTTATAACAGTCCAGCAATCCTAATATTGCTATCACCTAAAAAGTGATTGCTATCATCAAAAGAAGCCAGATTAGAATCCCATACAAAGCAACAGAGGATCAGACTGAGGCTAAGGTCATGTGCGGTGGACATATCTATAATCTTAATATTTCGGATTCCATTAAAATGCATATACAAGGAAAACAAATAGAAAACCAGAATGAATCAGGGGGAAGCGGGGGCATAAAACAAACCTTCTTAAGCCTGACTTTAAAATGGAAAATGAAATCTTACACACATGTGCTCTACATTTATTGTCCCAGGGATCTGCCATATAATGTGAATGTTTAAATCCATAAAAAATAATGATGAAACAATGAAGTTGCATATCTCTGTAAGCTCACCCCATATCAACAGCAAACAGGGAATCTCGTCTCCTTGTATACTCACAAACTAGTCTTTGCGGAATGCTGTAGTTTGCACATTGGTTAGGTCTGACATAACACCTGAGGTGCAATCCTTCTCCAGGGAAGGCACATTTTGTTTTGTTTTATGTTAATAGTGGAATAACCTGACTGATGTAATAAAGCAATAAATAGAGGTTTGGAGGATCCAGAGGAACCGCTCTAGGTACATTGAGGACCGTGTCCTTTAGACACACAACATTTCATTGGCCATATACCTATTTGTGATTTCAAAACACCTCAGTCTCTGCAGTAGCACCTTAAAACAGAAGTATAATGAAATCCTGAGAAGGTAATTCATCAAATTGCAGTGTGAATTGGAACAGGTTTTATAATAGTTTTATTGAGAAAAAAGAAGTCCAAGAATCAAAAATGAGTAGGACTTTACAAAACACATAGAGTTGGGTAGCATCAATTCAACTTTGCTGCTAAAGGAATTGCCAAGCTCTTTAAAAATTTGAGACTTGAGAGTGGGCTGGCATCGCTAAATGTGTGAGAAGGGTGTGGTGGGGTGGGCAATTGATCTTCCAGGGCTGAGTAGGCCAAGGAGCTCTTTGAGACTAGTGACCTACTGGGCTGGCCCCAGGGTGTGAATAAAGTTGCAGGGTTTCTCAAAGGGTTGGGTTCTTTTTTATGTTGCATGATTTATTTAACAAGTGTTCAAATGTAGACTACACATCCCTTGGCCACAATTTTCCACAGATTAGCTTTTAATTTTCAGCCAGTGGTCTTACCTACTGCAGATCTTAATATTGAAAATAAGCAGTGATTCTGACTGCAATGAAATGTTATGGCAATATTTCACACTGGGATCCCTTTCTGCAGATGTTTTCATTTTATTTTCTGTTTACTCAGCCTTGTAGGGAAGCCGATAGTAGTAACATACATGACATAATTCAAGACTTCTTTTTTTTTTTGACTGCAGAAGCCATTTGAAAGGTATCAAATTACACTGAAGGTTATGTTTATATAGCAAAATTGCTTAACCAATTCATGCAGAATGAAGGAAATCATTAGCGTATATGCTTCACGAGTTACTCTTATAAATGTCATTTTCTTTTTTTCTTTGTGAAAATACAACATGAGTATTGATATGTGTAGCTGCAAGAGAATTTAAGGTTAATGACAAAACCTGGACTTCTATATTCTAGGAGAACTAAAACTCTACCATTTGGGGGGATAATTTCAATTAATATGATGCATTTTACTAACATTCTTTTTTTAATTTATGCACACAAAAGCTGGGGTACAGGCCAGAGGGGCAGAGGGTGAGAGGATTTGCTAGAGACAGATTGGGGAGCAGAACAGGGAGATCCACTGAAACTCACTGCTGAGGGGAGCAGCGGGTGAGGCAGGAGAGGTCTGTTTTGCCATGTGGGTTCCCTCTCTGGCTGGGGATTGAACCTGCATTGCTGGGGCTGAGGAAGCCCCACAGTATGGCGCTCAACCCCTTGCAACACCAGGGAGGCCCGACATTCATTGTTGACTCATATGATATTTATTTGTCACATATGTCTTCAAGTTCCAGAATAAAATTTCTAGAAAGTATAATGTATAGCCCACCTATAAAAAGCCACAAAGTCCAAAATATAGCATTCCAATCTAATACACTAAATATCAATGGTTTAGTAGACATAGGAAATTTATATTATGGATTTTGTTAATTGTTTTATGCAAACTAAATCTAAATAGCTTTCATGCCACTAATAATCTTTATAATTATCACCTTTTCATTATTAATTTCTGTGAAATATTTTCCCAAACCAATAAAATTTACAGTAAAGAGAAACTGTAAGAGAAGAAAGAGAAAGTGTATGCATATATATGTACGGGGTGGGGGGAAGAGTGAAAGAGAGAGAAAGAGAGATTGATTTAAAAGTGAAAAAGTGAATTAAAATATGTAAATAATATAATAAAATTATATTTATTTTGCTTAGAGAATACAGATGTTAAATATTTCTTCTTTCTGTATTTCCCACAAAGGATAACCAACTAAGTAGAGACAATAACAGAAACTTATAGTGTATTTGAAAAGATAAGAATGACTGGACACTATTTTTAAACAACATTCAAAGCAAACCAAGAAGTAAAAGGAAATTTTCTGGAATTATCTCTAAGTATTAGCATTTGTCTAATTTTTTTTTCTCAAAATGCATTACAAGATGACATACAATTCATGTTGTCTTGTACAGATAGCTCATTACTGAAGCCATCATTACACTAATTCAGAAAAATGTATTTTAAGCATATGTAGAAAACAATAAAAAGCAAGAGCATTTTAAATTCTCTGTGAGAAATATAAGCAGTAAATGTTTTTAAAGAGTCTCTTCAACAGAATGCTTTTCTTCCTCTTCCTCCCTTCATTTTTTCATTCCTTTTATTTCTTCTTTACTCTTTCAAACAGACAATCTAGGTGAATTTTATCTTGGAGTTCGAATGCTTCCTCCTCTATGAGAAGGAGATAAAATACTAAAAACCATTTGAAATAAAAGAAAATTAAACATGTGTCTTCTAAATACTTCTTTTGGGATTATTGTTTATGAGTTTAATTTACCTTTGTAATATTTCAAACCTCATTTAGCACTTTTTCCTCCCTTCAATATCATCATTGTTTTCAAAGAACTGCTAATAACATTTTGATTAAGTTTCTGATTTTAAGTGTTATTTTCATACATTTTTTTAAACAGAAGCACTCAACGACAAACCGGAAGCTGAACAATTCATCAAAATCTTATGCCCATAATGATATAGTGATTATTCCAACTCCATTTTTTTCCCATAGTTGATTGCATTCTGATGCTCTAGTTCAGCTATAGACAGAAAAAAGGCACCTTAAGTCTTTCTCCATTAGCAAACACTGCACAAAAAGGGTTACAGTTTATCTTTGTGAAGATTTCTCTTAGGAGCTTTTAAAAAAGTGTGAGCCTAGGCAGAAATGCATATAGCTATGATGTCTACCTTCATACTTGTAGCAAGATTCTTTTTAATGTACCTATTAGTGGGAGCTAAACAGTTTGAATGTTGAAAGGAAGGGGCATGCAATTGATGTATAGTTCAACAGTCAATGGGATGCAGCGCTCATTAAATAGAAAACATTTTATATAGCATCTTGAATTGCAAATAGTCCTGAAACCTGCTTACAATTTTTCCAACGTTTAAGTATGCTAGTTAAAAATAAAGAATTAAGTCTAAATGTACAACACCTTTCCTTCACATAACTCATTCAAAGGTAGGCAAACTGAAACTCTGAATTCAGCCTCAAGACAAGATGATGATTTCAGTTAAGGGAGAGATTGACAGACTGACACTAGCTACAGAGTGGAGTTTTTTTTAGCAAGCACATCTGGCTTCCTAAGAGAGGCAGTGTTATTGCAGATTCTAGGGCACCAACAACAGCCCTACTCAAGCAAGGAGAAAAGGAAGGGCTCTCATTCAAAGGTGGCCCCAGGGGGAGCAAATTGTGTTCTTGCCTCAGGCACACACATTGTGGAGAAAGGCTGGAATTCAGCACTTACTATAGGTACTATGGTCTGTTTCATCTAATCATTTGCGGCTGCCTTCGCTGGGCTTCCGTGAGGCTGCAAGACTTCATGCTTAGATGCTGCTTCAAGACTTCCTGACAGAAGCTGGAGATAGGATGCCTCGGGGCAGCCTTGAGGCCGAGTGAAGGTTATTGTGGCTAAATGAATGAAACTAGACAGAAAAATTGTTGGCGGCTTAGAAAGAGCAGGCGATTCTTGGTGGCTGAGAGCATTACATTTTTAAGGGAAGTGATCACACAGGCACAGGTTTACATGGCTATCATATAAGAGTGGACATTGTCTCCTACCATGGCTACATTTGCTTTTGCACATAATGTTCATATTAGTCTATAAATTAGTCTCATCATGGATGCTAGGCTCTCTGGTGTAAATCAGTTCAGCATCCATCCAAAACAGAACACTTCCTAAAATCACAACTCTTTTATTTAATTTTAGTTTTAAAATACAAAAGGAAATAGACAGCAAGGCCTCCCTGCTGGAGCAATTTGTTGAGCGCCACACTGTGGGGCTTCCGCAGCCACTGCAGTGCCAGTTTGATCCCCAGTCAGGAGGGGACCTATAAGGCACAGAAGACCTCTCCTGCCTTTCCCCACTGCTCTCCTCAGCAGTGAGTTTCAGTGGATCTGCCCGTTCTGCTCCCTGCTCTTGCTGGCGAATAAGCTCACCTAACCAAACTCTGGCCTCTACCCCAGCTGAGTATGCATTAATTAAAAAAACAAACAAACAAACAAAAGGAACTAGACATCATTTCTGAAAGGAGGGTTGGGGATTTCTATGTACTTTCTTTTCATTGTTAATATTCTAAAATAAACGTACAGGAGATAAAACAGAGAGAGTATTTTGCAAGAGAAGACTGGCAAAAATAGGCAAATAACTAATAATCAAATTAAGAAAATATAAAGAAAACTTTCTGATCATTCATTCATTCTGTGATTTATATCTAAAGTTTAGTTCTTTAGTATCAATTCAATAGGATCAGGGAAATACACACACACACACACACACACAGAGGATATAGCAGCTGATTCCCTCTCTCAAAGCTGTGAGACCAGGGCTTTTGTAAACTTGGAGAAGGAAACCCTCTGAGGGCTTATGCAGAGTTGAGGGGCTTGTAAAACCGTCTTGAAAGGAATTTTGAAACTACCCATTCACATATCCAAGGAACGGGCAGGATCCTTTCTCTGAAATAGGTGTAGAAATGTATTGGAGCCAACAGCTGTGCTGCCTGCCAGCTTGAGGGAAGTGGTTCTCCCCTGGAGCTAAGCATGCATTTTCATGCTTCCGGAAGAAAATGAGAAAAGGGGATAAAAGAGATACTATTGTTCCAGATCTGTAAGGAGTGAACTCTTTTAGAACTCAAGGGAAAGTTAAATTTTCTCTGCTTCCCCCTCCCTTCTTTTATTTCTGTTTCTTACCTAAATTAGGAAAACAGAACCATAGCTTTTATTTCTGTTCCCTCTGCCACCTAATTTCCCTTTCTAATAATTAGCATGGATAAATGGAAGGAAAAGATGTATAAAGTAGACCAGGTAAAACAACAACTTTTGAAGGGTGGTAATTGTCGTATTTTTTTTTTTTTGACATGGGGAAACAAATGGTATGGTGTTGGAATATAAATAATTAGCACCCTAATTTTTGAACTAGAAATTCATATATCTGACATCACCCAGGAAAATTCTAGAAAATTAACCGATTCACTCCTTTAGTCAAAGAGAATAATCTGAATTTTAATAAACACCAATGGTCTTCAGCACTAATCTCTGATTTTTTTGGTGATAATTTTTTTTTTTTGAAAAGAATCAAACAGAAAGAGTTTGCGGACCATAGATCAGGTACCATATTAACTATTTTCTCAATTATCTCATTAAATTCATGTAGCAGTCCTTTGAGGTAAATAATTTTTATTATCTGCTTTTAACAGATGAAAAAAAATGTCTCTCAAAGAGGTAAAATAACCAGCAAGTGGCCTTGGAGCAATTTATGTGATGTCAAATCCTGTGATATTTCAAATGATAAAGCATTATCACCAGCTTATGCTTCAGGTTAAAATAAAACAGCAGTAACAACAAAAAGATTCCCTGGGAGTCAAACATTCTTAAACATGGGAGGAAGGTGCAGGTACCTTCCTGAAAATATAAGCAGAAGTGAGGCAGGAAATGAAATAAACCAAAAATTCTTTTAGCCACAATTGGGATCAACTTATGAGTGCCATAATTAAACAATTACATTTATCACATAATTAACTAAAATAATACCAAATAAAATTCAGCATGTATTTTATAATACATTTAACAATGTAGACAGAAACATGTTTACCTATGCAACAAAGTTCAGGTTGTCAATGTTTACCAATTATAGTGTCAGCTACCATAGATATTAACAATGCTTTACACATGAGCAAAATATTCCAGGGAGGAAAATGGACACAATCAACATCTGATATTGAGCAAGACAGAAAGAGAAGAGTCGCAGCACTATGACGCTATGGGCAGCCACTGCAGCATAAGTTTGATCCCTGGCCAGGGAGGGGACCCACATGGCACAGCAGACCTTTCCTTCTTCGCCCGCTGCTCCCCTCAGTAGTATATTTCAGTGGATCTGTCTGTTCTGCTCCCCAGTCTGTCTCTGGTGAATCCTCTCACAGCCTGCACCTCTGGCCTGTACCCCAACTCTTGTATGCATAAATATTTTTTACAAAACGAGGGGGAGAGAAGAGAGTACAGACATGAAACATGCATGTGTGTGTACATACACATGTGCTCAAGTGACTTGGGTGAGTTCAGTGAAAAAGAAAAGCTAAACCCTCAATAAAGGCAGAGAAACCCTACCAGAATTAATGGATGATAATAAAAGATAATCTGTAGAGAGGCAGTTGCATAATATAAACTAATGGAATAAAGTATTCTTTAGTGGCTCTGTGAAAGTACTTGTGAGACATTAGACATAACACAAATGAAAATATATCTTTTCTTTTATTTGAACAATGAGGAACCATACTTAAAACCTTTTAATTGTATGTACTCACTGCACAGTTTTACCTCTTCTGCTTTCTTCTAATAAAAGAGTCCCATTAACAAATGTGATGCAAAAAAAATTGAAGTGTTAGTTTATTTATGATAACTGCTATTAGAATGGAATTATTTTAAGATTTTAGAGGGGAATAGAAGTATATAAAGATAGTTTTAAGAAACTCTGTTCATGCCTGTGGATGTAAAATAAATTATCCATTGATTCATCATATTCACTCCCTAGAGCATTCTTAATCTATAGACCAATGGTTTTAAACCCTATTCAGTTAAAGTGGTTACTATCAAAGATGTTGGTCAAAATAAGATGATTTACATACAGGTTTACCTAGGCATAGTTTGGTTTTTAATCAAAAGTGCTCATGCATAATGGTATTCATCAGTCTCTAGGAGTGGAGATTGTTTTATAATATCCAAGAGAAACTACCCAAGAATTTTACTTTAGAGTTATATGAGATAATTAATAAACCAACTATCCCAGCAGGTTAAAAACAACAACCATAAAAAAATCCTCCTTAATTATCCTGCCCCTTAATTATGTTTTATACATACATGCTAAGACTATTGGCTTCATGCAGATTCAAAATTCACTGGTTGTTTTACACATAACATGTAAAATACTAAGATTCTGGTAGATAAATACCATGATATTTATCATGATATTCATGATAAATATGAAGAGTTTGGTAGAGATACACACCTTATAGATATAAGAGAGTGCCAATAGGCTGGGATGATGCTAAATGAAATAATTCAGAAGCAGAAAGAAAAATACTGGATGACTTCAGTCATATGTGGAGAGAGAGAAAGAAAACAGGTACAAAGTTAAACTAAAACTCTAGAGGGCTGACTGTAGAAATGAGGACACAAGGGCCCCCCTGGTGGTGCAAGGGGTTAAGGTGCAGCATTGTGAAGCTATCCTCAGCCACTGCAGCATGAGTTTGATCCCCAGCAAGGGAGCTGACCCACATGGCATGGCACAGCGTCTAGACCTCTCCTGTTTCTCTGCAGCTTCCCTCAGCAGTGTATATCAGTAAAATCTACCTGTTTTCTCCCCACTCTGTCTCTGGTGAATCCTCTCACTCCCCCACACCTCTGGCTCATATCCCAGTTCTTGTATGCATAAATAAATCAATATTTTTTTAAAAAGAAAAATGAGGCTACATAAGGGAAGGTGGGAGAGTAGGGAACAAATGGTAGGGGGAATTACTGGGATTTTGGCGGTGGGTGATTACATATATTGAAGAGGGTGTGAACCTATTCCCCTAAATCATGTACAGTATTGTAAGCTTATTTCAAAAAGCATTAAAAAGAAAAGTCAAATGGGACATGGTTGTTTAATATTTGAGAAGACAATTCTTCATAGAACAAAGATCATGTGCTTTAGACTAACTGAATTTGCCTTTAAAAATCAGCTCCTCCATTTGGAGATCTTGACCAAGTAATTCACTCTCTCTGAAGTTCAGTTTAATCAGGTATAAATAAGAAAATATGATTCCCTTTCCTGAATATATAATGAAATAATATGTACATTTAAGTTATTCATCAGTAAAATAATATTGATTCTTTTAATATTTCTTCATCACTTTACCATGGACCACAAAGCCCTAGGTTCAGAGTCACTTCTATGTCAAACATTTCCCACTCTCTTTTGCTAATAACACCACATTACATGCTAGCTAGCATCGTTTTTGTCTCTCTTATTACATTGTGAACTCTTAATGAGAAACACATCTCACTTCATTGGAGCTTAGTAGGTATACTGCAAATGTTGGGCAAGTGAATACACATTTGATGATGGCTGGATAAATAGAAAGGTGCTCACATTGACGAGCAGACATGGAACCTTGAAAAAAAAATGTGTTTCATAATCTTCTGGGCTCAATGTTTAAACTCACTTTTTCAAATAACATGTTGAAATAGTTTGCAATGATTTTGTTCTCAAAATGCTCTCTTTGGTATCTGAATGTGGGAACTATTGAGGAAATAACCGTCTGGCTTCCCCCATCTCTGTTTTTCCTTAGTAGACACGTAGCCTGCAAAAGTGTGTGAGGTGTCTCTCTACTGGGCTGCTTCCACTGTACTATATTTTATATATTTCTACTTCATCCTCAACAAAGATACCTAAAATTTTCACATGGGTATGTACGACCTCCCCAGTGAGCTGTACTTTTATCTTTTGAATGTGGTCTTTGGTGACACTCAACTCCAGGAGGGCCTACTAGTGACTGCCCATCCCCAGTCATAGCCTTGCTTATCCTCTCCATGTTCTGTTTATGATGCCCTCACCCAGGACTGATTTGGAAGATGTGAAGATGTTCTTTCAAGTAGGGGCTTACTGGTCAGCTGTAGTCAACTGATGACCTCCAGTGCTCAGCAACTTGGGGGTCACCCTCAGCTGCAGAAACTCCTCTAGCTGAAGGTTAAAATGGGATTCTCTTAGTAACCAATCCAGGAACAGTCAATAGGTCCATTTTGGAAATCAGGATACTGTTATGGGAAAGCTGTCTCACACCACTTACTGGGTTGTCAACTCATCTCTTGCCCAGTCCTGCCTGCCCTACCTTTCGAAGTGTCCGTTCTTAATATGCTCCCTAACCCCAAACTCCACCTCAGCATCTGCCTGCAGAGACCCCAACTGGCAATAAATGGTGTTCCTTGTGTCCTCTGCTGTATACATTTCCCATCATCATGTCCAGTCCGCAACCATACTTTCATAGCTAACTCGTTTCCAAGGTTTCATTTGACTGACATGGCCCAAGCTGAACTGATCCTACATTCTGAACATATACTCGCTTTGTGATTCATTCTGAGGAACAATTCTGTTTACTGTGTATATGTGTCTACACACACATCTGTTTTCTTTATCACTGTTCGGTTGGGGGTCATCTTATTCTTTTTCCACCTATCTATGTCGGCTAATATAATACTTACCAGGAAGAACTACTTAGTATTTACTGAATAGAAAGTGACTTACCTTAATTACTGCATATATTGATTTGTTTTTATTTTCCACCTTTATGTAAATCATATTTAAGGTAATTTGATTAATCTTACTTTATGAAATAAAACCAACTTCCTATGAATATTCACTATATATTGTTTGTGTGTATAATTTGTGTTACATACTTTCCTGGAAATCCCATAAAGGAAAATAATAATATTTGAGTTTAAAAGCATTCTAACTGTTGATTCGAAATTCACCTTTAAATTGAGATATAATTTAAAAGAATACAACCAGGGGTAAGATGAAATATCAATTAATGTGAAATCAGCACTGCGCAATGTTGTACAATAAAGTCTAATCAAAAACTGGCAAACACATCACATCAATATCTCTCATTTTCACAGAATCAATTCTATTTGTTTGTGATGAAGCATGTCAAATCTGGGTATTTATTCAAAGTATTTTTAAGTTACTAGTAAAGATTTCAAATGACCGTTGCCATAAATAATAAAGTATAAGGTTTTTTTACTTTTCTTTTTCTATGAAAAATTGGGAAGGATGGGGAAACCTTCATTTTGATGTTTGATTCTTCCTCAATTGCTTCAAAGCTTTCAGTTCATTCTAGAAATTGTGATGCAAGATGGCATAACATAAATTTAAACCTTAAAAAAGAGTTTGCAAATTCTGACTTCTCCATATATACATATTAGATTTTACAACTCCTAAAAATAGCACAAATGTATGTTCTTAGAAATGAAAACCATCTTCACTGCTTACATGTGTCCTTCTGTTGATCAGAACAGAACTGCTCTCCAGCTGTGAAGCATTTTATTCTTTCCAGAATTGAGTCTCTCTCCTCTCAGTCCTCTTCCTCCCTCTCTCCTTCCCTCTCTCCCCCTCTTTCTCTCTCTCTCTTCCTCCCTCTCTCCCTCTCTCCCTCTCTCTGTCCCTGTCTCTTCTCATTCCTTGAAACTCTTAATAACTCTGTTTCTGATTGCAATTTTGTTTGGGAGTTTGTTAACTGTTGATTTTTTTCTTTATTGCCACTTAGAATAGTATGCTATTTGTACACACCTTTTCAAGAGCAAAAAACTGACAAATATTTTTACTCCTTTCTATACACTTTCTTACATGGTCAAACTGACTTGTGTCTCAAATACACAGTTTGAAGATAACCTATGTATTCATGTATTTTTTTAAATAATGTTTTACTGCAAAGCCAGGTGCCCTTGACATGTACTTAATGGGATAACTAACTGATTAGTAGGTGGCCATTCTAGGGAAGAATCACACTTGTGTTAACAATCACTTATGGACACAGAAATAAAAGCTTGGACTGGAGTCTGAAAATTGATGAAAAGCCCAACTCAGACAATCTTTTGAACATAAAGAAGAAACATTTCTTTGTTCTTGCTTGACACTTTGTCTTTGAGAAAGGAGCAGGGGTTCAGAAACAGGCTAAAAGAATAAGTAAATATATTTGATATGTTATTCTGTGAAAGAGACTCTCAAAAGATAGATATTTTTTGTTATCTTCACAAATAGTATACCATGTTTTCTAAAATACTTTACCAGAACATTGTAGACCAAGGGAAGAGGAATTTCCCCTGAGATAAGAGCAAACACACTCTTTGAAAGTAATCCCAGGTATGAGGATTAGAAAGATAACTTGAAGCTTCATTTCTTTTATCTTATCACATCTTTGCTCCCTCACAGGAGTAGAAGTGATAAGTTTTGTGTAAAAGAACACCACACTGGAGCTACACAAACTGAAGCAAAACTTCTTCCCAACTTGTTATGGGCAATAGGGAGAGATGGTTCCTTATTAACTCTTGGAAAGTCTGTATAACACAGGTGACTGAAATGGCCCATCTAGAAGATGTGCTTGAACTTGGCAAAAGCAAGTCATAAAAAGTTCCAAGTGGGTACATACAATGCTTTCCACCAAATTCATGATGCTCTTTGATATAAATTACACCAGGAAAGAAATTACAATTCAACCACCACAGGAATTTTCAACAAATAACTTCAAATTTTAGCACTGGAATACCGAGAATGGAAAAAGGACACATCTCATCTTTCCTGCACAGTGTTCTCTGATTGAGGAAGAGCAGCAATTAAGTGTCAAAGATTATTCTGAGATTTGCATTAGAATGAGGACTGAAAGCAGAGCTCCAAAGCTTATTGGAGAGCAGGGGGAAATTCTGAGCCTTCCACTCCATTTGTGAAAAAGGATGCTGGCTCTAAATTGTTTTTTGTTTTTGTTTTTGTTTTTGTTTTGAATTTCAGTGCTCAATTAAAGCAACATTCCTAAAGTAATTTATGAATATTATTTACAAAACACAGTTAATATACAACAAGGCAATGCAGTGATGCCTAAATGGCATTATGAGTATTTTAAGAACACAAAGAAAGGAATTAAATAGCAGACTTGAATGTGGACTGAAAAACAATTTCATTGAGAAGAACAAGAAATTCTGGTGAACTTAAGTTGATATTAGAAGCAAGTCAATTGCTTTTAAAGGGGTATGAAATGTTCTTTTGTCAAATTTAATACATTACAATGTTGTATGGTATAACATTACTAAGTTAGAGGACATACATTTTTATATTTGTGACTATTCTGTAAGATCTAAATTGAAATAAATAGGTTAACAAAGAAAGGTTTAAAAAAAAAAACTGTACAAGATTTCATGAACTGTGTAAAAAGAACAGAGATTTCAGATGTCAAGTACCAGGGACTCTTGATGTGATTCTATTAACTAGAGATAGGAAATGAGGAACATTTGTCTTGAACACCATTTGGAGCATTTAATTACTAAGTCACCAAAAGAACCTTATTCTACAATGACCTTACTTATAAGGTAGTTCCATGGCATGAACTCAAGGACATTATTCCAGCGACGCTCACAGCAAATCATTCATATCCATTTCCTTTAATAAGCTATTAGGGGCCTGTACTACAGTGAAAAAGCAGCATTTCTTTTAAACTCTTCTATAATTCAGATTTTTTCAATGTGGAATAACCCTGTGGCCAATTAAATCTGAAATAGTGCAGTTTTTATGTTTCTTGAATATACTGGGCTTGAAAGCAAATATTATTTTATGATATGTTAATAACACAAAGAATTTTACAAGCGCTATTTAGTGGAGTCTAAAGGCACCTAAGGCTCTATCTATTTGCACAGTAGCAGGGAAGATCTTAGAAGATTCCAACCATAACTCTTAGTCAAACACATTAGCACAGTCCATTTACATAGCAGAACACTCAGCCAAGACCAGGACAGATTCTTATAAATTACAATTAGAACTTTACCTCAAATGTCCTTCTGTGTATAATTGCCAAGTCCGAAGTGTGAATTAAAAACAGACAGTAAGTGACTCTGATTGGTTGCATTCTAACAATAATGCAATTTAACTGAGTCAAAAGTTTTGGGATCTACCCATACTCCTGGCAGATCCTGGAGCTACTTCAAAAGAAATGAAACATGTCTCCTCCCAACTCTGAAATTACTGAATCTTATTTTAAACACAACTTTCTAAATTTGTCATATACTTTTCTTACTGAAACAAAAAAATGCTTTCTAACTCACTTCTGTTTAAAGGAAATCCCATGAGAAGCATGAAGATTAGAGTCTATTTCTGTTTAATTCTTCAGTAAAAGGAGAGCAGGGCATGGGGGGTGGAGGGTAACTGAGCTTCAAAAGGAACTAAGGAAAGCATGAAAGAAAGTCACCCTGTTAGTTGATCTGCCAGTGTGCTTGCCTTAGGAATTGGAGTTTTATTGAATATTTGTATTTTACATGGATGCTGTAACCCTATACCTGGGTTCCAGATGTCTCCACGCTAGATGTCAGGAAGATAACAGGATTGTTGGATAGCCCACTTTTTCCTCACACAAAATAGTTAGGAGAAATGCATAAGTTTTTGCTGATTCACATATGAAGTTGAAACTCTGGCTTTAAAAGGGTCAGGACAAAAATAGAGGACTTTGAGTAATGAATGATTTCTTACCCATTTTACCAGTTCATCGCATTTCTACTTTTACAATGGACAATCAAAACTTGTCCACTGAGTTTTCTTTAAAAGTACATGAAGAAGAAATACATATACTAATTTCAAAGCTTCGTTTTGTATTCACATTACCCACAAATTACAGCTTTATTTTATAGGCCAACTTTACTTTTAATTAAAATTGTTAATTATTATTATATTGTGCTTAGTTGAGAATTTTGTGATTTATTTAATGCATAACTTTCTTTGCAAAAATTTTCATGACATTAAACTAATCATGTTTATTGTGTTCTAAACCAGGAAACAACACTACATATTAATCTCCCCCCCCCATTTTACACTTATAATTTATCAAGACATGGAGAATTCTTGGTACACAATTCATATATGCTCCAGGCTATTTCTACCAAGGCTACTCAAGAACTTTAACTTCTCTTATAATTACTATCATGATTTCCTCATTTTACTGTACATACCTTTTCTTATCACCTGCCTGTCTTTCCACCAAACTTTGCTTTACCAAATTTGATTTTGAAATTTGAAAATAAAGATATGAACAAACTTTAGCTTTAGAAAACTTAAGGGAGATGGGGAAGGGGAGGAAAGGAGGGAGGGAAAATAGGATAGAGAGAGAAAGTGGGGATGGGGAGGGAAAGGTGATGAAGGGGAGGGGTGGATGACCCTAATTTGGTGTTATCTCAACACAGGTAGTCAGCTGTGAAGGTGAATCTACAGGAGTGGCAACTACTTTTGTTTCATTTTGAGGGTTTAGCTAAATTAATAATTACATGAAGGTATTAGCGATATTTTCTCTCCTTAGCAATATATAGTCAGAGAGGGGCAGGCTTCTCTAGGAGTGGAAAGACTCAGATGTGTGGGAAGGTGTATGTAATGAGTTTGTGAAGTTCAAGTTATCTATCATGGTCAAATCAAAATGAGGAAGGGACTGGAGAAAAGACAAGATAGATGATTTGATGTTGTTACACAATCATCAAATGGGGGTGTCAGAGAATGACACATTGTTTTGAGATGGTGGAGAGAAGTGTATAGCTTATGAGACATGAATTATTGATCTTCACTTACTGAATATGGAGTGTGGGGAAGTTGAGAATCTCTCTCAAGTACCTGCCTGGGGTTACATCTCATGGCAACTCTTACTAAGGTGGAACAAGCAGGGGAGGATAGAAGGGAGGGGGTTTCTCACCTAACAGTAGTTCTTTATTATTTGATTTTTTCAAACTTTTTGTTAAAGTCTTAAGAGTATGATAATATCTTGTCAAAATAGCCACCTACTCCATTGTACTGGCTTGCTGCTCCTGCTGTATGTAGTTAGATAAATATTCTGAAAGTCCCTTTCATATGAAGAAATAACTACTGAAGATGAGGCTCCTTAGTGAATGTGATTTTCAACTTATCATTTTAAATCCATCTTCAACCATTCATTGCACTGAAAAATGAGGGAAGATGTGGTAAGTCCCATTCTTGGCAAGTTTTACTCCCAGTGATTTTATACATGTGTCTTAAAGTTGGAAACTATCAACCAGATCTATGATTGGAGCAAACATAATTGGTGCTAGACAAATCCTTGATAAATGAATGAATAAATAAATGAATTAAGGCAAAGTACATAGCACCAAAGAAAGTGAATATATTTATCAAATAATAATAAACTACTGTTCTTGAAATTTTAATCTAAGTAATTCACGCTTTTTTTCCTTTTTCAAAAACTTTCTACCTTGTACCTATTAGAGAGTAACTGAAAAAGAATAAATATAAAGATCATTTCTATAACCTGGAAACTCCCCCTGTAAGCTCTTTGATATTCACTACTTTTTTGTCCAAAGATTTTGTGAACCTTTTGTCGACATCAGTTAAAACAAAGGACGGTCCCAGTGGTTCATGGCTCTTTGATGCATGGTAGTGGTTTTTTGTAGAAAGAACACAGAAGTCTTTGTCAGAATCATGTATTAATATAAATGCTATTATCTAAAGGTTTGATGTAAATTGGATTTTGTTTCTCACACTAAAACATGAAACAAAGAAATCCTCTTGGTCAAAACTGAATAATATACATTATTATTATTTTTTAATCTTCTAATTCAGTCTGTTCAAATGCCAAATGCCAACAAGAGAGGTCTTTGAAATATTTGGGACAATTTTGGTGAAGAATTTATTATCTTTCATTATCATCAAGCAATTGATAGATCACCAACTTAAGAACACAAAATTCCAAAATGTATTATAATTGTTGATGCAGTTGTGTCTTTCACTTCAGACCAAGTTTTTAGTGGGTGATGAAATTCAATTCAATGAATGAAATAATTAAATCACTGGGAGTAGAATGTGTTGAGAAAATTGAATAGAAGTATAAAATCAATATGATGATAACTGACCAGAATTATATAATGTATTTTCTCCCTTAAAATGTGAATATTGCATTGGAAAAAATCAAATATTTGAAAATGTGCTAAGAGAGTTATAAAATATTCTGACATGAATATAAATATATCTGAAGTATTCTTTTTAAAATTTTGTTTCTGCTAATTCTCTTCATTGTATCAGCAACAAAGCATCAATATTTCAAATTAAGGCTAATTAAAGTCTTTTTAAAGAAGACCATGGGACGGTGCTACTTTCTACTCACTATAGATGCTTATGCAATTAATAAAGTACAAGTTAATGATTCAATTGACAAGATTTGATATATCAAACTGCATTTTGTGTACAATGACTACTCAATACTCATAACACAATACACTTTTCCCCTGTCTACTGCTTTTATATACAATTAAGCAACACTTCTGTCATGAAGCTCTTTGAAACGACTACTAGGTGCATTCCCTTAAGAATTCTAGCTTAATTCTTAATTAATAGTTTCAGTACTATGACACTATGGGCAGCCACTGCAGCACAAGTTTGATCCCTGACCAGAGAGCTGACCCACATGGCGCAGTAGACCTCTCCTGCCTCACCTGCTGCTCCCCTCACCAATGTATTTCAATGGATCTGCCTGTTCCACTCCCCACTCTGTCTCTGGTAAATCCTTACCATTCTCCCCACACCTTTGGCCTGAATTTCAGCTCTTACATGCATAAATAAATCTTTAAATTTAAAAGAATTATAGCTTACACATCATCGTTCCTGTTTCTTATTGTACTTGTGTTTGCACATGCTCTATCAGCCTATAAAATATTTACATCTAAATGTATCATCCTTTCAGATTTCAATCTGAAGTTGTACTTCTGCCATGTGTATATACTGTCAACTTCTCAACTGGTTTTCATATTCACAATCACACATTCATGACACATGAGGTAGATTGTCTAGTTAGGTAGATTGTGGCTTGTCTAGTTAACCTAGTGCAATGCACACTGTCCCAGGAAGTCAAATGCTTCCTCCCCCTTAAAAAAAATGCCTATGGGTAAACAAAGAAGCTGTCTCTATGTATTCTATGTTTAATTTATCTCTACTTTCTTATCATGATCGATGACAAACCTGTTTATGCTAGAGATCAGGGACACAGGATCTCTAGGAGAAAAAACATTAGTGGATCATTTGAGTTTAATGATATTAAAATAGTTTGATGATAAAAGAAAGTTATATGAGCACTATAGGAGCATGGAAGAGGCATGCCTTGGAAGTTACTTAGATTTCAGCCTTTCAATTTGTTTTGACTGACATTAAATACTAAGTGAAAAAGGGTTCTCGCCAACTGTATCACATTGAAAGCAGAACTAAGAACTTTTGAAAAATTTCAAATATTCTACAAAAGCTAAGTGCTTTCTGCATGTTAGGTATTTAATAAGGACTGGATTGTCTTAAGTACTGCACAGACAAAACCTGCTAATAGACTTCATACAAGTTCCACAATTTAAAATGAGCATTCTCCATTTATATATTTGTTCAAATTTATTTTTGAAAAGATGTAAGAGCACATACTTGGATGGTGTATGCACGTGTACAAGTGCTATAGATGGGTGTATATATATACATATATATGTACATGAAAATATTTTCCTATTTAAATCTCTTGATTTTATTACTTCTTTAAATCTTTAAAATGACCCACTCAACAAATAATTGTGTGGTCTTTACCATTTGAGGATTTAAAATTAGTGCTCCATCATATGACACAAAATGATAATGAAATATCACATTAAGGTAAACCTGTGATTATCAATTCCTTAAATAAAGCAGAGACACTCAAATTTACAGAAAAATGCACCAATTTCACTGTCTAGTTCTACCAAGCTGAATTACAAAATACCTTTTTCCTTCTCTTTTCACCAATTCAAATAAGCAAATTATATTTTAAACAATCTATTTAAGACTAAAAAGTAATGTTATGTTGGGAAAACGTTAAGTGCTCAATTGCTGAAACTAACACTTTCAATTTGAAAATACAAAACTATAAATATGTTATTTTTGATAAATAGCATAACATAGTAATTCTTTCAAAGACTGTGTATTCTTTACATGGGATTATTTTTCTAAGAAAATTTATGCAGGCACCAATATACAAATATTAATTTCAGATACATTATAATCAAATAATTCAGGATAAATTAAAGTCAGCTCTCCTAGCAAATACAGAAATACAAATGCTATATCAGTTTAAGGTATTAAATCTGGTTGTAATTCAGACTTAAATAATAGCACATGCTTTATGTAACAACAAAAAGATGAGGATAAATGCATGAAAGTTAGTCACCATAGCAAAACAAATTGTTATTTTTTTAATGAAGATTCTCCCTCCATCACAAATTACAACATGTAAATGGTTGACTTGTTTTCCCACACCTAAAGCAAGTCTGACCCACGATGTTTTAGCAAATTTGTGTATTTATTGCCAGATTTATCTTCTTGCCCCAAAGGATAAAAAATTTTCCCATTCTTGAGCAAAATAGGGGGAGAGGGAAAACATGGGGGTAAACAAAATAGTTGTGTAGTCAGATTTATTCTAAACTTCATCCTTGAAATAATTTTGATATTTGCGATTGAGTAAAACAGAAAAACATATATCTTGGTCATATGCTTGAGTTGATCGAGTTCGTCTTGTGTATGGTTTGCATCACAATCAAATTTGCAACAAGTATGCATGTCTTTTAGCTGGGACATCCATGTTCTCATAGTTTGATGCTATAAAATTTCTCCCACTATCTCCTACCTAGTTTCACAGGCATCTTTCTTTCTCACTTTTTCTCTAGAATATGCCTAAGTAGTCATCTTTGGATCTTGAACTATTGGACGTTTAGCAAATATGTATCAGATGAATTTATGTTAGGCTTTAAAATGTTGATATACTTCAGTAATTAAAATGCACCTTTCATAAGAGTATACATGTACACATACACTCAGGTATCTAATTAAAGTAATGATAACATGCCAACCTAAGTTAACATTTAATTCCAAACATTTCTTTACATATTTTTTGACATTTAGATGTCCTCTGTTCTAATATCTTTTCTTTCCTCGTGGACATGCTCACTCCACAGAATGGTGTGGGGTCCAAATGAAAGCAATGTTTTTTAAGAATCAGTAACACTAACTCATACAGATGATTCATCCCTGTTTTAAAAAGGTTTGACTGCCTTAAATACAGGTGATTTCCAAATTACCAGTTAAGTATACTGTGGATCATTATTGTATGAATGAATGGATGGATGGATGGATGGATGGATGGATGGATGGATGAATGAGAGATTAATGTGAATTCTTATATGTGTGTAGTCTGTACATTTAAAATGTAGATAAATATTGATAGGAACACTAGCTGATGACAACAAAAATGTATTATTTATCTAGCATTTACCAGGTCCTTTAGAAGCCTTTTTTTGGTTTAATTTTCAGGACAACACATCATTTTTTAGATGAGGGAAGTGAGGGAGGGTGATGTATTGGAATATACATAGGTGACAAGCGGCAAAGTCCCATGTTCCTCAGGATCACTGCTTCTTCTATGTCTGTTCATCTGCAATTTGGTCCTAGTCATTTTGGGAAAGAAAGTAATATTCCCTCTCATAACAATGAGAGCAATGGCAGGAATGCACTTGGAAATTATATCTCATTTATTCTCATGTGAACTTAACAAGTCATCTATAGGATTAAATTTATTCCATTTCATTAATATTTTCTTCTTTGACTTTTGCCCCATATTTTCTTTGAGTAGAGGACTCCCTTTGAGTGTTAGATGGAGTACTTATTGATCTATTAATTCTATCTCCTGATAGTTTGGGAAGGATCCTACCTGTTTTCATTAATTTTGGATGGAGGAGTGTCAGGAGGTTCCATTTTTTTCTTAAAGACTTTGGTAAATCATTTAGCAAGCTGTGGGTGGTAAGATTATACACAAGCTCCAGTGACTGGGTCTACTGGTTTGTCACAATATTATATTACTTTTCACATTGTGGCCCATCACTCCATATGTTAACAGAAATGTACTGAAATCTCTTAAATGTACAGACATAAACAGAACATTGAACGAAGGAGATTATGCCTTATTGTAATCAACTGAGTCTAGAAACTTTAAAAATACATGAATTTTAGTTCTATATGTGTGTGTGAAAGAATAATAAAGAGCAATGCTGGTTCTTGTTTCACTGGGGTTGGAGTGGGGCCCCTTTTTGTCCCATAATTTCCCTAATTAGTCTCAATTGTGTTCTCCCTCTAAGTTAGCAGGCCAAGATAGTATCTGCTTTATTGCCATGGGAGGAAAACTTGCTCTTATTGAGCTTTATTAGATACTCCATTCTCTCATTTAGAATCCTATTAAGTTTCCCCTTGGCATTTTCTAAATCAATTAGTTTTAGCCTTACCCTTCTTAATATGCTCCTTTTGGAGGCTCCTAATTTTAGTCCCTAACTCTAGTATTTGTAGTTGCCTTTTCTTTTTCTTTTGGGCAAAGATTTCAATCAATTTTCTCTGCAATACTGCTTTGCTAGCATCCCATAGAGTCATATCTGTGACCTCACCATTATGACTGTCTGCTAAATATTCAGCCCATATGTCTTTGAGCTTTTCCCTAAACTACTGCTGCTGAAGGAAGTAATTATTACTTTACCATCTTAGCACTCCCTTGTTGCTTTTCAAGGGAAATAATTCCACACCCAAGTGAATCATTGCAGGGTCCGAAACTAGAATCTTGTCAATAGAATAGCAACTTTGCCCTTAGTCTCTACTGGGAATGGAAAAATGGTCTGTGCAAGGAAGAACAATTTATAGAATAAAAAGTGAGTTGTGGTCATAAGCATGCTTCCTTGTTTAAAAATCAATATAGATGGTGAGTAGATTGTAAGTTTGCAAAAATTAGAGATTGTTTAGATTTAAACAGCATGAAGTACAGGAGCATTCTCCGTAATTATGAGGCATGCGTGTGGTCACTGATGTACATATTTATTTAGTTCATGCATGTCTTTGTGTAAACATACTTATAAACTAAGTGTACAGTAGGCTCTTAATTCACTTACAGTGAAAAAAGACTGGAAAGAAATAGATAAAATGTTAGTTCTGATTTTAATTTTTAAAGTCATATGGGTAATAAGGGGCATTTATAATTTTCACATTAATAATTTTCTATATAATCAAAAACAAGAAATACTTATGATCAAAAGGAAATTCTGAAAATTAACAACTATGTGCCACAGGTACTGCTCTGTTGTGTTCATTTATGTTTTTGGGGATTCTTAAACTAAATTCATGTTTGTCTTACTGCGCTAGGAAACTTGAGTGTAAGTCTTTGTACCCATATCTACTATGCTTCCTGTGAATTCACCTGTAGAAATATGTTTTTTTTCTATTAATATATTTCTCATGGATGAGTATAAATCATTTTAAGTAAATAAACTAAAGTAGATCAGACCAGTACAAATATACTCTGATGATTCAATTATAGTAATAGTAACTGAGATTAAGAATATATACCGGAATTTCAATTAATGCATTGCTTCTTTCATTTAGATAGGCTTACAATTAAAAACTGCTAAAATTAAGAAAATATACTTACACACATTGTTAAATTTACTAATGTAAATTATAAAAAGGTTATCCATTAATTTGGATACAATAGAATCAGTTATGAATAACTGCTATTAAATGGTAAGGTATTATGAAGGTAATTGAGAATATGTGAAATATAGGCTAAACTCAGTGTATTTGTAGTATGACAAACCAGTTAGTCCCAACATTTATAGATAAGAATTGGACAGCAGACATGCATGTTGTATCCTCTATGCATTTATTTGCATAGAAAGAATGCTGCATGGTTTTTCTATGATCATATACACATGATTAAAGGAGGAAGATAAAGCTTAGAAATTGAGAAAGACAGAGTTTCTATAAATTGCTATGCTATAAATCATGATTTTTACAATTACCAATGGCAGGAAATTTCAATACTGTACATTGTGAAGAGTTATCAACAAACTGTATGAATTTGATGATTTAATTTTACCTTCCAAAATTACTTTCCATCAGAAGAAAGTGTTTCTATTAAATCCATGACTAATCTATTACAAGATATATGGTTGTAATTGGTTACTCATGATACATTAAAAATAAAGTGTTGCTCTATTTGTTATTTTGCTCTGATTATACAGATTATATACAAATTTCTGATTGTTCAGGTAAGTAGCAAAATGTGGGTTTATATTTTGTATGTCACTTAAATTTTATTTTCTAGTAAATAATTTATTTATAAATTTATTACAATTTATTAAGCACTGGCTAACAATGTTCCTTCAACACGATTGTTTGAGAACATTGCCCTAGGCTACAGGACACAAAGTATCAACAAATTTCAAAGTTTAAATTTCATACAAACTATGCTGAATGATGGCAACTCACTTAAATAGGTAATCAATAATTAAAAAAACATAGAAATAGACAAACAACTGAGAATACACCAATGGGCTTAGAGGGGTTTATTTAGAAGTCACAACTGATCAATAAAAAAATCAGAACCTGTAGCATGTAGTATCAGAGAAGTTTACAGTGTTAAATGGTTATATAAGGAAAATAAGGAAAACTGAAAATCAAATCCACTTAGTGCCTAAAAGTGGAGATTCAAAAAAGAACAACAGATTAAATCCTAAGAACGTAGAACAGTGATATGAGTAGAATTAATGAAAAACAATATAAAAATTAATGACTCAATAAACCAAAGCTTTGTTTGTATGAAACCAAAGTTTCATGTAATTGACACTCCTAAGGAAGGCATAGTTTTAAAATAATGAAAATAAAACAGATAATTAAACATTATTTGGTGTATGTTTTCTATTAAATCCTGAAGTGGAGGAGAATTCCTAAGATAAATTAGTTCTTCAATGTATTTTTTAGATGGCAAAAACATAGACCAAGAAATATACCGTGACAAGAAAGGAAAATAATTGTTATAAATATTGAATGCTATGCTAGTCAACTCCTAGATTTACCATTGAAGAATTTAATTTTTGTTTATAAAGAGTAATAAGTTGTCATCCTCAATAGTTATCCCCATAGTCATCTCCAGGCTGAGCTGAGCATGAGTTTTTATCTATTCAGTATTTTCCTCACAATTCTTCTGTATTACTCTCCTGGAAAATAATCCGATGACTGAAATCACAAGCATTTTCCCATACAATCTTTTCATTCATTTTCATTCTTGGGGAGATGGTCGTGCCCAGTTCAGAGAACTGGAGACAAGGAATTATCACCAAGGTGAAAACACACCAGAGCCCAAATAGCTTGAATACAAGAATAACCATCTTGTATTCATTTCATTTAAAGTAAATTTAAATCTCCAAGTTTCTAATAGCTAATAAACTTTTGGTGCATCAGTCCTTCAAACCTTAAATGGAGTTATCTCTTCACAGAACTCACAAAGCTTGTCCAAGACTATCGGTAAAAGTAAAATGATAACAAATATGCTGCCAGTATTGTTTGTCCTTCAATAAGGAGTAAGACAGAGCTGGTTTAACATATATTTTGTATTTTATAGAATCACTATATTTCCATTAATAGTAATAATGCTTTCTTACACTTACAAGCATAAAACTATGTTCACCATCAACAGACTTATGTGTTCTGATTATATCATAACTAATTACTATTCATTATAAATACTTAATATTTATTAATAATTAATCATAACTTTTGTTTCCTGAAAAGGCTACAGACTGTTGTCAATGGAGTCTTATATATAGCAAATTCATTGTACAGTTTTCGTAACTATACTGAGGACCTGTTTCTGAATTTAAAAATGGGAGATAGTATAACCCAGCTACCATGTCTATCAATTCAAATGTGCTAAAACATGTCTGCCTTGCACCCATTTTATTCTTGACCCTCTGCTTTCCATGATGGGGAGGAGGAGGGAATTTATTGCCTAAATTATAGTTTCCTTTCCAAGCAAGAGATACAGAAATGGGCAAAGTTGAGAGAAAATTCACAATGACACAAAATAAAAGTCAGGTTAAGCACAATTCTCTCCTTCCTTCCTTTCTGCTTTTTAACACATTAACAGTAATTGAAATATAAAAGGAACTCCAGAAGACCCCTGCCTACTTCTCCCTTTTTATCTTGCACCATCACTTATTCATTTGGTAAGTGCTTCCATAGATACACTATTCAGTCATTAGAAAAGGGTCCACACAGATATCTTTATCATCAGGTAAAATATAGTCATATTTTAACTACCACACACAGCCTTTATACCTTTATAAAAAGAATACAAAACATTAAAAGAGAAATCCTCTAGAGTACAGGCATAGGAAGAAGGAATCTTAGCTTTTAAAATATTTACCACTATATAAAACATTAAAATTCAGTGCTATTTTGACAAGGATATTTGGTATGGTGTAATATGCACATCTAATGCTATATCTGAAAAGGGTTAAAGAACCAATCATGGGGTCACACGGAAATGTGCTCCTGAATATCTTGATGGACAGCATCTCTCCCCAGTGCATTAGATATAGAGGTGCAATCACTGGAACCGGCTTTATCGTGGTCATCTATCAGCTGTTCAAATAACCAGGCCTCCTCCAATCCCATGTCAGCCTGATGGACTTCCCTAGTTAAACATCACATCACTCCAGTGCATTAGAAAATGTCAGTCTCGTCTCTGCTTACCTGACCAACAATGAGGTTTTGAGGCAGCACATTTCGTGTGACTGGGAATAATAAAACATGTATCCACCTTCTCCTTACCGAGGAAATAAGGCAGGCTCATAAAATCAGGCCGATCAGATCGTCTCTGACCAACTAAGACTAAATGGAAATGTCTGAAGATAATTTTTAGATTGCAAACATGATGAACTCAAAGGGTGCGTTTCCAACCAGCTTGGCCACTTGGTAGATGGTTGACAGATAATACAAAGTGTTCATGTTGACTAGTTCTGCTGCAGGGAGCTAAGGGAGATTTCAGTGAATTAGTATTTCATCAACTGTGTGTGTGACACAAAAAACTGCCAACCAGAATATGTGAAACCCTCTCTGCTATGATTGATGTTTCAGTGCAAATCACTAGCTGAGCAGTTGTTTAGATGGTATTTATCTGTCTCCTCTCTGGCATTTAAGTTAGTATTTCTTGGGCCACTTATGCCAAACAAGATATTAGGTTCAAATTTTAGCCCTAACAAAGCATTCTCAAAGCAGGTATTTTGATTATCCCTATTTCACTGATGAGGTCGGTAAAACAGTCTGTTTGTTTAAGGTTAGGTAACTAGGAAATGCAAGAGTTAGGATTTATGAAGCTCTTGGTGGATATTCTGAAACCCAAACAGCTTTTTTTGAAAGGCATTTTAAAGTGTTTACTTAACCCTAAAGTTTGTAGTAGCCATCAGTTCTAATCTTTTATTTAACACAAACTAAGTTTTTATGTCTTCTATTCTTTGAGAGTACAGATACATATGTGTCTCCTATATGCAGTCAATGATTCTTTTTAAATACCCTGAGTCATCATATGACTAAATATCCACCATTACCCATATTGTTAAATATGCTAGTATAAATAGAAATATGCCACTACAGGACTGTCTACTTCTTTACTCATTTTCCTCTTTAAATACAATAGCTCCTCACTAACTTCATGATTTGAAGCAGAGATTGGAAGAGAAAGGTTATATTTTGTCTGGATTGGTCCTTTTCTTACTTCTCTCATAAATATGATGTTATTCAGCCTTCGCTAACATTAAGACGCTTTTGTGCTTGACATCATGTTGGATATTGCAGGTCCAAGAATTCATATTTAAAACCTAGGACAGGTCAACATAACTTGTATTTAGAGGATCCATTATATAGGAAGGCAGTGTGAAAAGCTCCCAATTTCTATCACACCTCTATTGACCAAAGCCAAATAAATTTTTTCCACTTGCTGAGCATCCATATAGTCATGGTGGAAAAAGAAGAGGGAACTTCATTCCTTGGTGAGAGCCTAAATATACAAAAATTCCACAAGAAATACTGCAGAAATAAAATAACTTCAAAACACTCAATTGCCTTAAGAGTTATGGAATGGGTTGACCTATATCTAAAAGAAAAATGAAGCACAGCACAGAGCAAGTATGAAAGTTCAATGCACTCAGAAGTCAGTGGGGGCTCTGCAGTAGAGAACAAGATGAGGATTCATTGCAACTGCACTGATAATGTGGATTCTCACATAGCACACTAAGGGATGTTTTCTTAATGCGACCGATTTACCTTATCCTTGCTATAGATATTTCTTACAACAGAATGGAGCTGTATGTGACCAAAAGTACTGATTTTATGGATAAAATCTTGTGAGGAAAGAAGAAGAATAGGATCTGTTTCTAGAGATAAAGAAAAATAGTGAAAGCTGATTTTTAATATGAACATTAGACTATAGAGGTATAATGGAAGACATTGTCAAAATGGATTTGTTTAGTCATAGAAGAAAAGAGCACAAGGTAAATATGTGAGTGCTGATTATTTATATGCTAAATGCTGACATGTGAGATCTTCCAATATAAGATTCTCAATGTGAATAAATAATGTGATGATAAACTGAGATAGTGTAAATTTATGTATTCAAAAATTATATTCAAATAAAATATAGCCTTAACATAAAGGCTGGAGAATTACAAGGCAAGTGTTGGTATTTTTTAAAAATATAACCTGAGGCTTATTGAGAAAAAAAAAAAGGGGGGGGTATTTTCCAATAACAAGAAGATAATACTAGCAACTCAATGTATTTTTTTTTCTTTTTTTTTTTTTAAGATTTATTTATTTATGCATACAAGCACTGGGGTACAGGCCAGAGGTGTGGGGGGCGGTGAGAGGATTCACCACAGAGAGCAGGGAGCAGAACAGGCAGATCAACGGAAGTACACTGCTGAGAGGAGCAGCGGGCACAGCAGGAGAGGTCTGCTGCACCATGTGGGTCCCCGCCCTGGCCGGAGGCAGGGATCGAACTCATGCTGCAGTGACTGCGGTTTGTTTCATAGTGCGTTGCCTAACCCACTGTGCCACCAGGGAGGCCCCTGTAATTTTTTTTCTTATAGAGAAAATAATACATAATATTGCCTGGAAATAGAAGCAGACTCTTATGAAACACTGCTAATATTTTACACTCCAGATGGCCATGGAAATCAGTGGCTGACCAGGGTGAGACTGGTCTTTCCTGTTTCAATACAGGATTTGCTGTTAAATATAAGTCAGAAAAAATAAACTCTGTGGATCAAAATTTAGATATTTCTGTCACCAAGGTCTGTTACCTCAATGAAATGAAAAATGTCTTAGCTCATTAAAAAATAATGAGGACAATGATAATAATAATAATAATAATAATAATGACTGACATTCATTATGTTGCACGAGTTTGAGGCCAGGTCTGTTTCCAGCATCTGAGAGCTGCACATCCATTAGTGCTGACGTTTATACAGCGATGACATACAATCGAATTATTCATAAATTAATGTTTACTAGGCTTCCCTTAACTTTGTTCATCCTAAAGAGGATAATAATAGAGAGCTTGAACATGAAATTTATTATTTGGTATAAAACTACTGCATCCTCTAAATTAAATTCAGTTACACCCTAAGCTTCAAGGAGTGATAAGCTGTTAGCATAGTCAAGGACCAAAGCCTTAATTCACAAGCTAGTGACCTAGTTGAAGAAAATTAATAGCTTGAGGAAATAAACAATTACTTATTATATCAGAAGTACAGTGCAAGAGAATTACCAGCAATCCATAACACCAAGAAGAATAAGAACATGTTGGGGAGTGGATAGTATTTGAAGGCAGAATACAAGTAGGGTAGGGGGAGAAGAATGTAGGGAAACCACGAATTAAAATGATAGTTAAACAACTAAGGTCTTGCTATACAATATGCTATACCATAAAATACTCTTCCTTTCAATCATTAGCACCAGAAATACAGGCCACACTTGGTGGCATAGCTAGAATGCTACCATAAAGTAAAACTTCTATTTATTTATCTATATCTATATTTAAATAGAACGTACAAATATGACATAGATAACTTCATTGTCTGCAATGCATTTCACTTTCCTTCTCGATTAAAAAGAAGTTGAGTGTCATGTTTCTATTTATTTGGACCAATTTGCATGTAAAACATTTATATCTATGTGTAAAGATTTGTGTGTAAATCAATGATTAGAGTTATATAATAGTGCATTTTAATACTATACAGCGACATAGTCTTTTTAGATAGTGCATGATGTCTATATTTGGTACCGCACTTTACAAATCCCCTTCTCAGTGTTCTTTCCCTAATTGCTCTATCCCCAATCCACTCAAAACCTACCTTGAGTGCTCATCTTCTATCACGTACAAAGAATAAGATCAATTTAGTTTATCCAACTGTTGATATATTCAAGTAGTGATGGGAGGGAATGTCCTTTATTCATGGGAGATTCTATGTGAAGTAACAATTCTCTGAGAGAATAACAGATATCAATGACTAGCAACAACCAGATGATCCCCAAATCATAGAATATTGATTGACTTCCATCTAGTCTAACTCCAGCTGACATATTTTCTAATTATTTTCATCATGCCATGAAAATTTCAGAAAGAAGAATATCTGCTATCTATGAGTTAATGTGATACCATCTCAAGCACCTTTTTAGTACATAAACTCTTGTTTCAACATCACCTACTTTAATTATTCTATACATATATATGCTGAATGTATTTCTAAAGTGCCTACTCTGGCTAATAATAATCAATGGCAGTATAGAGGATCTAGGAAATAAACATAACATCACCACCACCAACAAAAACCCCACAACAAAACAAAAATAAACAGACAACTACATAAAAGAGATATTCTGCAGGGAAGAGGAGGGATTGGGATCAAGGCAGGGACGGGGAGAGCATAAGAGACTACGGTGATGGCGCACGGGTGAATTGGTGGTGGGAATTCTATAGGGCCTATACCTAGAAAAGAAAGTAAACATTGTAAGAAAAAAATAAAATAATAAAAAAAATCACACACAAAAGATAATCAATGGCTTAATATGCCCGGTTTTCTTATGGAGTGCTCATTGCATAAAAATCGCTATCAAGGAAGGGCTTAAATGAATAGATTATTGTAACTGTCATCTGAGCAATGAACTATTCTTTGAAATGGAAGAGGTTCTACTGCAGGGGTCAGTATTCAGCAGCGAGCACTCAGCCAGCACTTGAAAGCATTCTGGGAGCTGTGGCATGCACCTGCCCAGGGGAAGCAGCTGGAGTCTGGCCACTGGCCGCCCAGTCTCAAAGCCAGCAGTACTGCAGGATGAAAGCAGCTGACAATATAAACAAATGTTTTTATAAGTATCACAGAAAACAAAAGTATCCTCAGTAATGCCTGCAGTAATTGATAACCTTTACACTCTGGGATGTATTGATGAAACCATTTGGGAGACATCAAACGATTAGGTGGGACTTTCTGGGTCATTGATGGCTAAACAAAGCATTATGCTCCGTATGTGCGCTCTCAGTGAAGCCTGCAGTAATTGATAACCTTATCCCACCCTTACACTGGTAAAGGCACTCAAGGCACACGGAACTCTTAGAGTGTATTTCTGGATCAGTGGCTACACAAAACATGGTGTAGCATAGCACATCCTCATTTTAGTAATGTCTGAATATATACTGCAAACCAGTGAGGAGAGTGTTAGGAAATAATAGAACAGGCTCCTTTGAGATATGCATTCATTCTCCTTGCTGGTGCTAAATGGGAATTTTTTTCTAATGAACAACTTATCAAAACACATAAAGCATTTGAAAGCAGCATTACTGATTGGGTTAGGCTTTACTTAAACTACTCGGTTTAATTATAATGATTAAGCTGCCGACTGGGGATTCAATTTTTAATGACTTAATTTAATGTGTTGTCCGTTAAAATGTCACCTTGTGAAGTGTTTCTTTATCCTATTATCAACTTGGTGGGCGCCCAAGCAAAGATAAGCATCATCTGAAAAATGGCTACTGAAGCAAGCATGAATTCTGCCCTATAAGCTTAGACTTGTAAGCAATAGAAAATTTTCCTCTAACATAGTTCAGTTTTGAATTTGAGGCTCCATTTTGGGGGGATAAACAAAGAGGTAAAAAGAAAAACACAATATATCTTATGCTTTTCATTTACTTTTTAATTAATCACAGTCCTCTCAGACCCTGGTGTAAATCAGAGCAGAGGAGCCCAATCCTACTGGGTCACTGGGGTTGGTTTTATTCTAATATTTGAAAAGATTTATTTTATTTATTTGTGCATACAAGAGCTAGGGTATTGGTCAGAGCTGTGGGGGTTTGAGAGGATTCACAGAGACAGAGTGGGGAGCAGAACAGGCAGAGCAACTGAAAGCCACTGCTGAGGGGAGCAGTAGGGAGACAGGAGAGGTCTGCTGTGCCATGTGGGTCCGCTCCCTGGCCAGGGATCAAACTTATGCTGAAGTGGATGCTGATTGTTTCACAAACCTGAGAAACTTAAACCCTTGTGCTACCAGGGAGGCCCACTGGGGTTGTTTTTAAAATTTCAAACTAGTTGACATGTTGCGAGCCTGAATTCTAGCATGAGGTATATTTAGAATAGGGAAACTAGAAAATACTAAACATAAGAATATTTCCAGAGCTGGCTTTTATATCAGTACAGCATAACCCATACCAGTCAGTAATAAATTTTACAAACATTTCTAAATGCATTTGTGATGATTTTAGACTGAGTTGTATCCTCTGACTAGTCATATGCTGAAACCCTCGCTCTCAATCGGACTGTATTTAGAGAGGGGGACTTTAGGAGCGTTAAATGAATTTAGGACCCTTATGAGATAAAAGACAGATACCCAGGCAGTTTGTGCTCATAGGAAAGGCTATGAGGACAAGGCAGGAAGGCCCTGTTTGCAAACCAAGGAGAGAGACCTCAAGAAAACCAAATTATCCCAACACCTTGGTCTTGGGCTTCCAGCCTCCAGAACCATGAAGAATAAATTTCTGTTGGTGAAGCTACCCACTCTGTGCTGTTGTGCTACGGAAGCAAGAGCAAACCAATGTAATTATTAGAGCATTAAGAATGAGGAAAACACATGCCTAGTTTATAGTTTATAACCTAAACAGCTTCTACCCTGTTTTTTTTTTTTGAGATTTACTTATTTATGCATATAATATCTGGGGTACAGGCCAGAGTCATGGGAGGTGAGAGGATTCACCAGAGACAGAGTGAGGAGTAGAACAGGCAGGTTGACTGAAACACACTGCTGAGGGGAGCAGTGGGCAAGGCAGGGGAGGTCTGCTGCGCCATGTGGGTCCCCTCCCTGGCCAGGAATCAAACTTGTGCTCAGTGCTGTGGATGCTTCACAGTGTGGCACTCAACCCTCTGAGCCACCAGGGAGGCCCTACCTTTCTTTGATGGAAATCATATGTGAAAATTATAATACAAGAGTGAACATATGAGAAAATGACCTAAAGCCTTGTTGGAGGGGCAATATCAGAAGAGGAATAAAATGAGTGGAGGTCTTACCTGACAGAATTCTGTTAGGTAACAATAAAAACAACTTGATAAAGTCAAAGGCAGAGATGATGAAAAATATTTTAAGAACTACTGATAATTTAGTTTGATTACAACTTTGGCTCAGTGGAGGAGACTAGAGCAAATAAGCATTTTAAGAATAATTGGAGTCAAAAAAGACTGCAGAACAGGGGCAATATTTTAGGGAGGAAAGACTGAGGCCACCAAGCCAAAGTAGTCTAAAGTTGAGGACATTCTGGAACAAGATGTCCTGTGTTTATGCTAGAGCTAAGTAATAACAGTTCCTAAGATTTACAGGAGAAGGAAATGAGCAGTATAAGAAAGTACTTAAATTTGTGTTTGGCACATGGTATTAGGTATTAAATAATATAAAAATAGACAAAACAGTCTAATAAAAATGGCAAGGAGAGGGATTTGAGAGATGATCACATTCGTCAAGTAGGACTGCCATAACAACCCACAAAAAAATGATAAATTGAACATAGAAACTGGGGTAACCATTTGTGGGCTGTATTGATTTTTGTAAAAGATGGTTCCAACATTTGGGTCCATGGATAGGATTAGGTCTATTACATAATAACCTAAAAGAGCATGAACACTTTCCTATCTACCATGAAGAAATGAAAGCAGATTGTTAGAATCAAAAAGATTCAGACTGAAATCCCAACCCTGTGATAAGATCTGGGTCATCATTTCCTTACTTCTCAGTGAATATGTCTACAGATAACAAAGTATAAAAACTTACTCTGCAGTATTGCCAGGTGGATCAGATTAGGCAACAGATGTAAAGGTATTCTTTTTTTTTGTAATATGAAATTTTTAAAATTTACATATATGTGACATCAATTGTAATCCCCACGTATTCCCCATCACCGTAACACCAGAGCACTATCACCTCAGTCCCTGTGCCCTCCACCTGTAAAGGTATTCTAAACCATGCTGAACACATATTACAAGTTCAGCAAAATTATTTCCATTCATCATTATGTTGCTTGTTATAATATTGTAGTTGGGGAACACTTTACCATTAAAGTCTACTGCAACTTTAAGGTTCTCCTATAAGTCCCCTTCAATTTTTATTATTATTGGGTCCTCTAGAATGTGTACCTACATATAAATGTATTCATCACCAGTGGCAAGAAAATGAGAAAGGTTATTTTATCAATAAAAAGATAAATAATGTTATCAATCAAAAAATAAAGCATATAAAGAATATAATGAAGTTTGTAGTGAAAAGAATGACAAAATTTATGTTAAACAATCTTGACGCAAGACTAACCACATTCACAATGGCAACTATTTCTTTCAAATTCAATTGAAATTTGATATTTACACGTTCATCTTATTTGTATTCCTAGACATACAGTGTATTATAAACATGATTTTAAGGCCTCATTCTCACCTCAAAAATGAACATGAGAAAGGGATTGTGATTGGTATCAAGAAAGTAAAATCACTAAAATGAATATATTAGAACTTAGAATTTGGTATTTTGCTTAGTTGTCCATGAAATACAAAATAATTAACTTAGAGATTATGTTTTATGATTGGAGCTGCATTAAAATGTAAGATCACATTTCATATTTAAATGGAGCAGACAATGCTTTTTCTATATAGTCTCTACTTATTATTATGCAGTGGAGATGCTGCCTTAGGGAGCTCAATAAAGTCATATGATTTCTGTCTATCAAGAATTTTTATAATTCTGTCTTTATATCTATGAAGATAAAGGGAAGATTCATACAAAACCTTTCTTTCTGTTCATAAAGTAGCTTTCTCATAAATTTTCTAAAACATCTAATATTTCTTTTTATGGAATTGCACTTTTAATAATTATGTTAGGGAAAAGTAGCTACACTTAATTGATGAATTTTAATGGTAAAATATTTTGATTTTTAATTCTTAATGTCAAAATGTATGCTCTTGTTTTCTTAAACAGAGCCTATCAATTATAATGTCAGTTCCTTTGATAACCTAGAATTTTCATTATTTAGTAAAACAATTTCTATGCTCATTTAATACAAGACGAAAAGGTCCTGGGGACTGTAGATAGTGGAGGGGCCTGCCTTCCTTCCCCTGTCTGTGTCTTAGAGTCCCTTGCTTTATTGTCACCATGTGACTGAGTTTTTAACTTTGGTTTTACTCTTCTATTTGCTGTTGGGTGCTAGATGCCCTTCAATCTTTCTTGGGTCCACTTATTGTACTCTTTGTAATCATTTTGCGAGGGAGCACTTAATTCTCAGACACAGATCCCTTCTATCAGAGAACTAAATTGGGCAAGTTGCTCATCCTCTCTTATGAGGAGAAGGGAGCATGGGTTGAAAGGCAAGGAATCGTGAAAGTTGTGTGTTGATTTATTCTATGAAGAGGAGTATGGGATGGAAAGATAATTTAATGAGCTATTAAATATTATCACATCTACAGAAAAATCCTTTAGTTCAAGATGGTAGACTCTGAGTTACTGCAAACCAATTTTCATATATAGGAATTACACACCCCATGAAAACCCTTTAACTTACAATGAAAAATACTTTTGAGGATATACACACCCCATGAAAACCCTTTAACTTACAATGAAAAATACTTTTGAGGATAGCTTCTATGCAAGTAAATCATCACGAGACAATGACAAATAATTCTAGTCAGAAAAAGGAAGATAAAACAGTGCTAATTTCACAGTCAAAAAATACAGTTAACTAATTTGTAAAAATTAAAATAGTACGTGCTTACATATTACTTGTTTGGATGGAACAGGGAACAAAAGAAATTTGCTATTCTTCTCTTTTTATGTTGATGGATTTGGTAACTATGAGAACAATTCTAAGTATATATTTGTAGAATGGTAAATTCCTGAAAACTCCTGTGTTATAAATATACAATCTTAGGCTTAACTTAAAACTACTAGATTAATTGGAGAATTCTGCATGTTAGCTCATTTTCCCTGTGTTTCTTATGTCTATAAAATTTGAAAATTACAACTTTAAGATTGGCTTTGTTCTGGATTTAATTTGTGCTAAATTGTTAGCTTCTCCATGGATGTACCCATACTCAATGCTCCAGATCCCACAAAGCTTCTTCATTACAACCAATGCTAAATGAGCCGATGTGTTGGTCTATTCATTCATTATAGTATTGAACAAGGCATGCTTTTCTCTAATACTAACTCATTAAATCAATATTTATGGATCAACTACTTTGGATTAGGAAATTAGGGTATAAATGTGTGCCATTATGTGTTGGAGAAAAAACAGTAAGCAAAAGCAGATCCTGTTCTAGTAGAACAACCCCCTGGGTCAATTACTTCCGGGATGCCAAAAATAAAATAAAATAAACACACACATTTTCAGTTAAAAACTTAAATTTTAGGTGAAGAAATTAAATGTCAGTTGAAAGACCTCAGAATCAATGGGTGAATTTCATTAGAATGATGTGCATTCATTAGAATGATGTGGATATAAGTGGAATACTTGGTCCCATCACTAAAACTACTTAGTTATTATGAAAGTTGAGGTCTTAGTTTGGTATTCATATTTGTCAATTTCTTTTATACCCAGAAAACAATTCAGTCCATTTTTTAAAGATTTATTTATACATAAGAGCTGCAGTTTAGGGCAGAGGTACTGGGTGGGGGGGTGAGGGGATTCACCAGAGACAGAGTGGGAAGCAGAACAGGCAGATTCACTGCAACACACTGTTGAGGGGAGAAGCGGGCGAGGCAGGAGAGGTCTGCTACGCCATGTGGGTCCCCTCCCTGGCTGGGTATCGAGCTGGTGCTGCAGTGGCTGTCGACAGTTTCATAGTGCTGCAACATAAGCCTATGTGCCACAAGGGAGGCCCTAATTTAGTCATTTTGTTGTAACACTTTCTGGCATTGAATTTGATGTTAGAAAGCTATAGTGATTTAGCTCCCAATGATGACACTTTATTTTTTTATTTTTATTTTTTTAAAGATTTATTTATTTATGCATACAAGAGCTGGGGTACAGGCCAGATTTGAGGTGAGAGGATTCACCAGACAGAGCCAGGAACAGGACAGGCAGATCGACTGAAACACACTGCCGAAGGGAGCAGCGGGCGAGGCAGGAGAGGTCTGCTGTGCCATGTGGGTCCCCTCCCTGGCCAGCAGCAGGGATTGAACTCGTGCTGCAGTGGCTGCGATTTGCTTCTTAGTGTGTTGCTTAACCCACTGCGCCCCCAGGGAGGCCACCCAATGATGACACTTTAAATTTTCACCCAAATATAATGATTATATTTTCCTGGAAAAAAAAAAAAGGTTCCAAAAAGAAATCTATTCAATGTAATTTTCAATCTTAGTTTAATAGCAATGATAATTAACTACTCTTCCTTGTCACTTCTGTCCTGTCCTCCAAAACTCAAACTCATATGTAAGACACACCTGTGATATGCTAGCACTCACGTATTTTTAAACACACATAATGAAACACTTTTGACCACGGTGCTTTATATATCTGGTATTTATAGAACACTACTTGTGCAACAGAAACTTTGTACTATATTTATGATTTCTAAGTATTCACCAAGAACTAGCAATGTTATGTGTTATGCTTCACACTCACTTAACAGAATAAGAAAGTCAGAAACATGGAAGGATTTGCTCAAGTTCAGACACAGCTGGGCAGTCATCTGGCTTTGTCTTAGCAAAAGAACCTGAACATTCTCATTTGCATTACCCATAGGAAGGAGAGTTTCATGCACACACAGAAAGGCTTGGCCATTGAATATCTAACTCAGTATTCTAGGTACTCTCTTTTCTTCCTCTGATGCGCCCATGTATTAAGTGATGTGACAGCAAAACTGAAAGGGTCTGAAGTGAAAGGCAGTTAGTCATTTGTAAATCATTCCACCATTTTCTCCTATATGCTTGTCTTTAGTGAGGATGGAATAACGTGTGTCTTAGCTGACACACTTTTTCTGCTTCATCCTAATGCACGGTTCTTGCTCCACATAGGAAAACCATCCTTGCCCGCTCCCTACTGTTGTAAGTTCTGTGATTTCTCTTCAGTGACCCAGCCAGTTAGGTCTATCTGTCTGCCTGGCACCCCACCAGTCTTTGAAGAAAGATGGCTGAAGAAAAATCTTATCATCTGTGTTCAGTGGCCTCCACAGATGAGCACCCTCTAATTCTTAAAAATATCATTACCAAAGCTTTCTTATCCATTGTGCTTGCAGAACAACATTCAACTCCACGTATTCCTTTTAAACAACAACCCTCAGACAGATCGCAAAAGTCTTTTTAGAATGATCAGCAGTCAGATCCTTTTCTTCAGAAAAATTGTTCATGCAGGGTACTTCTTAGAGTCTGGTTTAGGTCATTTAATCATTTGATTCTTAATCCTTTCACTGGAGTTCTTACTTCAGCCCACATACCTCCTTTTCATGACACTAGCATTATGTCGCCACCTTAAATTCTGTCTTCTGGTATTTATTTATCGTTCTGAGGATTTTTTAAACGTCTCTTCTTCCCCCTCTTTGATGCCCTGGGTTCTAACTCTCCCCCTAACCTCAAGTTGTGTGACTTCCTCTTTCTTGTATTCTTTTCCTCTCAGTCTTTGGTTGCAGTCACACTGGGCCTGTTATTTTCATTCTCTTTAATCATCTCTTCCATTAATTTCTCAACATTCTCCCTCCACCTCTATTTCATCTTCTAGAGATGTCAGATAAAGCTATGTCTTCTGAAGTGTTTTCTGATTTTTTTTTCTCTTCAAGGGTTTTCCTTCCCCTGCTGTTTTCTTACTGAAACCCCGTGCATCCCAAGCTTCATCATGGTTTCCTTCTCCTTTTGTCCTCTATCATAACGTGACATCATGGTCTTTATCCTCCTCTCTCTGAAGTCCTCTCAGTACCTCCCTCCTCTCTAGCCCCAGGAGACTTCCCTTCCTTCACTGTGGCAGATGTTACTTCTTTCTTGTTTCTTTACCCTTTTTTATTGTACACCCCTGAATCTACCTCAGCTCTGCCTCCCTCACGTCTTTTCTATGTGTTTAACCTGTTTGCATCAGTCTGGCCCTTTTCCCCATGAAAGTTACATATTATTCCTATTTTTTTCAAGAGGCACTGCTGTTTCCTCGCTCTCCATAACTAAAATGCAACATCTCACCACATATTCATTTCATTTAAATGGTTTATGGAATCATATAGAGTGAGGAGGATTCCAATGGCAACCATATTCCTTCTTGGATTCTAAAAGGTCAATCACATTATGACTTTGCCAGTTTTATTTAAATTTTTTACATCATTCAAATACTAAACACAATTTTTGCCTTTAACAGAAAGTATTTAAATAGAAAAAAAAAACATTATAAGTGAGATCATGCAATCTTCTACATTTACTGATAGGATAAAAGGAGAAATAAAGATCCTTACTCTTGATGTGCTAAATGAAATGGCAAGTTCTCTTTATACTTTTAGTTCCTTTATCTCGGTGTTGCTTCTAAAGCCATCTCTATCTTTCTATTAAAACTAACTTTCAGGGATCATTTCTATAGTTCATTATCTTTCTATTACTTTGAAGTGACTTGTTTTATGGGATTTGAATTAAAGGCAACATGTGCTCATAGGTCATTCTAATTGAATTAATGACCAGGGTCTTTCCACAGATTATCTTTTACAAAGCTATTTTCATCCTTTCTGAAGGAGGAACACACACATATGCATGCACGTATTGAACTTAAACACCTTGATACAGTCTTAGAGTAATAACATATTAAAAGAGTATTCCTGTCTACAGAATGAGTACTTCAATTCTCCATCAATTTCACACATGGAAAATAATTTCCCTGAAAGAGTAGGGCTTTTTTTATACACCCTTTAAAAATTAGACAAACCAACTTTCTTTCCATTTTTAGTTAATTTCTGTTTTTCTTCCCTTCTAACATATTGACTTCATTTTTCGTTTTCTTTTAAATAAAGTCCTCCAAAATTCCTGGTGACAAAGAAGAACTATAGAAAAGCAAAAATATAAAGTCTATTTTGTCAAAATTCCACATTTTTATTCTTTTGCTGCTGTTCTAACCGTTCCTTCTTCCACACCTTCCCCCACTATACGTCCACAAAGCTTGGTCCACTGAGTTGACTTCTTTTGTTATTTCCTATTTCAGTTAAAGTTCTCAGCCAACAGAATTTATACTGGATGCTTCTCTCTCCAGTTCACCAACGTAAGTGAAGAGATGGGAACAATATTCCCCTAGAAGCTATTTTGTGCATCTGAACATTAGATTTCTACTTTAGTTCATTTTGTCTTTGAAATTTAGATTAGTTTACAGAATTCAAGTAATGAGAAAAATTATTTTAATACACACAGCACTTTTTTGAACTTAGTAATAATAATTTCATATTTATAATTTCATATTTATAAATGAAAAAACAATGAAATTAAGTAATTAGATCAAGTCCTTAAGAAAAATCAGCTAAAATGAATGACTAGGTCATAGTGCTTTGGCTTTGTAAATTTATAGGTCCTTGATACCTTAAGATTCTCACAATTCTACTTTCTATCTCATGTTGTTATTAACAAGTACATTATAAATACATGATAGCAGAGAAAGAGGAAGAGAGTGATTCTGGGGTGGGTCTGTGTGTGTATGTGTGCGGAGGGAGAAATGAGAGCAAAGTTTGATAGACTTGATTTAACTAACCTTCTGGCATATTAACAAGGAGATAAATCAATGTTTATTTCAAAATAATGAATATTTGCAGTTTCAGTCCCCCTGGTAGTGCAAAGGGTTGAATGCCACACTGTGGGGCTTCCACAAATCCCTCCCAGGGATGGCACAACAGACCTCTTCTGCCTCGCCTGCTACTCCCTTTAGCAGTGTAATTCAGTGGATCTGCCTGTTCTTCTCCCCACTCTGGTGAATCCTCTCACCCCCATGCCTCTGGCCTGTACCCCAGATCTCATATGTATAAATAACATCTTTAAAAAAAAAGAATATTTGCAGTTATCTTCCACATACACTTGGTCTAAGACACATGATATAGTTTGGGAGGCTATATCAACTATTTTACATAAAATATATATTAAACAGATGTAAGAACACAACTGCATATAGTTAATAAATGCAATATAGCTGATATTAATGAAATGCTAACAATATCCAAGAAACATGCTGAGCATTTTATATGCCCTGCTTTATTTAATCTACACAATGCTCCGATAAAGTAGTTTTATTATCCTTACTTTACATTTGAAGACATTGAGAAAAATAATTAGTATCAACTTGACTAATTTTATGCAATAAATGATTGGTAGGGTTGGGATTCAAACCCAGAGAATCTGATTATTCTTAACCATCAAATAGACATTGCATTGTTATATTGACAGACACCATTATATTGTAACCGCATGTAGAATATACTATTGCAAAATTTCCTCAGATATCAGAAATGTTTTCCATGCTAGGTCTCAAAGTTCTTCTATGTGTTTGTTTATTCATTTGTTGTTGTTTTTGGTGTTGTATTTGTGTTCTTGTTCATTATGTTTTTCAAGAGAAAATACATGTTTGTTTTTTCTTTTTTAGAAAGATTTTATTTATTTGTGCATACAAGAGCTGGGGTACAGACCAGAGTCGCAGGGGCAGAGAGAATTTACGAGAGACAGAGTGGGGAGAAGAATGGTGAGTAGAATGGTGGTAGAACAGGCAGATGAACTAAAATACCCTGCTGAGGGGAGCAGTGGGGAGACAGGAAAGGTCTGCTGTACCATGTGGGTCCTTCCCTGGCTGGGCTTCAACTATCACTGCAATGGCTATGGAAACCCCACAGTGCAGCGCTCAAACTCTTGCGCCACCAGGGAGGCCCTGTTTTGCTTTGTTTTAAGCATGATTCTGCTTTGTGGACAGTTTTGATGCAAAAATATTATACAAATTATACAAGAGGAAAGTCCTTTTTACATTTGAATATCTGCTTCTAAAATCAATATTGTCTGTTGGTCTGAATCTGTACATTATTTGTGCAGGCATAATCTATGTCAAAAAAAAAGTCATGTCACAGAAAAATAACAGGGTGATACCTTCAAAATCATCAGATAATACCTTGTTTTGATTCCCTAAGGAACCACTGCTTTTTTTGTTTGGTTTTGTTTTTTGGCATTTTATTGGTAGGAACCTGATAAATATTTGCTAAGAGAAAATGGCATGCAGAGAAGCAAATAAGGAAAAATAAAGACAGAAAATACAGAAACTGGCAAACACCTAAAGGAATTATGTTTGAAAAGAAGCATAAAAGAGTTTTAAAAAAATAAGAATTCATTACTGGGTATAAAATTTCTTTAAAAATTACAGTAAAGTAAGGGATTGCAAATAGTTCATATTGGATTCCAGATGAAAAAAAAATAAATCTAATAAATACTTGGGAAGGTGTTCCTGCATAAATTAATGAAGAAAATCACTAATAACAGGTTTAACTGTTTTCTCAAATTTGGAATAAAACAGAAATATAGTCAACAATCTATTTTTCATTTATTTACATGTGTGATGGGTGAAGCAGTGTGCACAATATATGACAGTAGTATTACTGTTTTAAAACTATGCAAGTTTGTAAAGTAAATCCTATGAAATTACAAAGAAAAAAGACACCACGTTATGTATTTAGAATATAATCCCTATTACCACCGTTCACCATTCTTCCCTGAAAAAGTTCTAGAGTTATTACAGTCCAGTAGCTTAATGCATTATTGTAGCAATTCATCTCATCCTGTATGCGTCCTGAGAACTGCTACTGCTGGACTTTCTCCCCTTGAAGTTCTAATGAACAATAAATGACTCATTTTATTAAATGCATCACATAATATGCAACACAAATCAGGGACAGACATGACCATTTTGATTATAAATCAGGCTATTTGAGAAAAACTGGGTATTTCTGCACTGCTATTACCTTTGAACTAACAGCTCATACTAAAGATCAGTCGATCAGAACAACACTTCTAGACTAAACATTATCTGAGAGGCCACAGCTAGTCTGCTAGCACAGACAGGAAAACTGCTCGTCTAGATTTAATGAGCAAATGAATCCTGGTCATGTGCAGACAAACCTTATATGGCTGAATAAATTCAAATACCTTTATGATAAATGAGTTTTTCCAAATAGGGCTATCCCGGGCCTTTTGTGGGAAGACTGGCACACTTTTATCTTCGTGATTGTCCTGTTAATGTCCAATCAAATGCTGCTGAGGGCTGAGTGACTAGGAGACATTGTCACTGTCTCTGCCTATTTGTCATGTTGTCCCTGAAACTGTCCGTTGTAGCACTCTTCTGACATCAAGAAACACTGCAGTCGTGGTTGTGAAACTTTAGTGGCCTCGATTACATTCTAGTCTATGATTGTATAATTGTCCAGCCATTTGATTTTGGGACAAAAGGGTTTATTATCGGAATATAAAATTACAGGAGGAAAATCTGAATGGACATTCTTCAAGTAACATTATCCCAACCCACAGCAGGACACACGTTGGTTCAACACAGTAGTACGTTCAGGGACACAGCTGATAGAATGCTAGGAAAATTTAATACTAAAGTAGAATACAATTAAAAGCACCTAAATTTCTAGGCAAAACAATCCTCTGGGCAGTAAATCAGTTCAAATCAAGGGTTCTGAAGAAAGGGAAATCAATTTCCGTACTTTTTCATTTCAGAAGCTATAAATCATTTTGGGGTGTGTGCGTGCGTGTGCGTGTGTGTGTGTGTGTGATCATGGTTGTGATGAAGTACCAGCCTAGCTATGGGAAGTCACATGTACCTTGGAACAAATCCAAAAGCACTAGCTGATGTCCCCGGTCTGTCCTTGACTCCTCATTTTTGGTTTCTGTGTCTTTATTGCTGTTATTGTTATTATTAATATTGTTCTTATTCCTTTCCTTGATCCTCATTTGGAGGGGAGGGGGAGGGTTGAGGGAAGATGGGAGCACGAGGGACTGAGGTGATGGTGCACTGGTGAGATGGTGATGGGGAATACATGGGGATTACAATTAATGGCAAGTATATGTCAATTTTAAAATATTTTATTTTATTTATTTTTTTTAAAGATTTATTTATTTATGCATACAAACACTGGGGTACAGGCCAGAGGTGTGGGGGGGTGAGAGGATTCACCACAAACAGAGCAGGGAGCAGAACAGGCAGATCAACGGAAGTACACTGCTGAGGGGACCAACGGGCCAGGCAGGAGAGGTCTGCTGCGCCATGTGGGTCCCCTCCCTGACCAGCAGCAGGGATCAAACCTGTGCTGCAGTGGCTGCGGTTTGCTTCATAGTGTGCTGCTTAACCCACTGCGCCACCAGGGAGGCCCCAATTTTAAAATATTTTAATAAAAAAAAAAGAAAAAGAAAAAAAAAAAAAAACACCTCCAGGCAACCAGCCCCAAATAAACTTTTCTTCTGAGACTGCTAAAAAAAAAACAAACAAAAAAAAAAAACAAAAGCACTAGCTGAGCCTTTAACTAACTAAGGTAATTATGCTTATTTCTTTTGGAATGGACTTCTTCGAAATTGTGTTTAGTTTGCCTTCCAAATTTCATGACAACTTTACTGAAATCAAATATAATTACGTAAGATTTCCTTGCTTTGCCCACCAACACTTCCTCGCTGGTGTTTGTATTGGTATTTACATCTAAACAATGTCTCTTCAAAGAGCATCAATATTTAACCTATAATTGAATATCTGTTTTTCAGATTCTTTAATCCTATGAACAGTATATTTTTAAAGAACTGACAGAATGGCTACTCTTAATTTCTGGTTACCACATTCTAATTAATTTAAAGAAAATGAAAATCCTGTAAAAAAAATATTGAATGTTTTATCTTCTAGTTGTATTTAATGGCCTATCATGTGACTTGACTTTTCTAAACAGTGAAGTAAGTGCAATTTTCGATTTCAGGTTGTAAAGTGTATTCATGTTGCAAATGTAACCATCATTTAATTGAAAGACACCATATTTGGTTTAGCTGTTTGTATATAATAATTTTTTTAATGACAATATAACTTTTATGGCAGAATGTCTGAATAAATAAGAGGAGGGATAGTTCTTGGAATATGAAGATAATGCTCTTAATGATTGGCTTTTAACAATAGTCTTCAGCCCAAGGGCAAGTGCAAGACAGAGCAGACACAAAGAATCTCAGTGTCACTATTTTAATTTCTGGCATTCGCAGCATTTAGCAATGGAATGTCTCAAAGGAAAACAAGTACTTTCATTTTTGCCTCCTGCAGCCACCCTGTCAGGAGGGAGGTCTAAGCTCAGAAAATGCAGCTCATTAAAATGAAGAATTTTCCCCGACTTTGATATTCACAGTTCACTGGGGACTTACTACCTGTTCACCAACCTATTTTGTCTGTAAGGGGGTTGCAACATAGCAGACTATACCTTAATTAAACTGCTTTAATCAAATTCATTAGGTCTCTAATATTTATAAAACATGTTGAGTGATGATTCTGATAGGCTTAGTATATATTTTTTTAAATTGTCAAGATTTCTACTCCTTTTTTAATTGGTGCATTGAGGAAAATATAGAACAATACTTTCATCTGCCTCCTAAATGTCTTACTGACATGCAAGGTACCTACTCTTTGTATTTTCTTGCAAACAACTACCGCTGCTTTCAGATGAGTGTATCTATTTCCTAAGCCCGTACACACTTCATCTTAGAGTCATTATCTGAGAATGAAGGATTTGTCACTCCAAACTACATTCTGTAAATATAAAGTCTTAATATTCTATGACTTATCTTTATTATCATATTTCAATTGGAGTAGAATTAAAATATAATCATTCTTAAAAAAAACACTAACATACAATCATATCAATATACTAATTGGGTAGTAATTATTTTTTTATTAAAGATTTATTTTATTTATGCATATAAGAGCTGGGGTGTAAGCCAGAGGTACAGGGGTTGAGGGGATTCACCAGACACAGAGTGGGGAGCAGGACAGGTGGATCTACTGAAATACACTGCTGAGGGGGGCAGCGGGTGAGACAGGAGAGGTCTGCTGTGCCATGTGGGTCCCCTCCCTGGCTGGGAACTGGACTTGTGCCACAGCAGCTGGTGATAGCTTCAAAGTGCTGCAACTTAATCCCTTGAGGCACCAGGGAGGCTCCCAAATTGGGTAGTAATTATTTATAACAGAAATACTGGCTTAACACATTTGAATGTTTCTTCTGACAAGAACTTTTATAGGCAGGTTGCAAATGAAACCCTTTTTGCATCTTCTGAGATATCCATGTTCTGTTCTTTAATAGCTGTAAATATTTTTGGCTCTGTTGACTATTAACACTAAAGGATTTTGCAGTTTCTGCTATTTACCAGCAAAGAAAATAGGATTTCTGAGGTCAAATTCAGTGAAGCCCAAGATTCTCACTCTCTATAGTTGTCAATTTATAAAATGACAGCACAAAAATTATACACATACACATAGTTTCTTACATTTCCAAACTTTAAATAGCTACAGGAGTCTCAAAATGAGTGTAAAATCAGAGGCCTTAAATTTTTGCTTGAACAAACTGACAGTTCATTGAGGAAAGGTTAATGTTATTGAAAGTAAAATGTAATCGATGTTTAGTTGTACCTTACAAACTTACTGTCTGCAGGGAACAATCTATGTAATTATGATTTATCTTAAAAAGTTACTAAATCTGAATGTATTCCATTTCAGACACTGACATGGTATGCCCAGAGCTGTAAAGTACTCAAGTGTTCTCTAGAATAATCAAAAATTGATCATGAAGATGAGTTCTTGAAGATAAAGAGGTAAAAGCAGATGTAGGTCAGGCTACAAGAAGGCTTGAATGAAAAGTTATAGGTCTTATAATTCTCAGATAATGGGAGCTACTGAGTATTTCTGAGTAGCTTATTTTAAATAGCTGTAGCAGCAATAATCAAGTTATGGTACAGAGATTGGATTAAAATATGAAAAAAAATTCAGATGAAGGATATGAATTAGAGTGGCATAATTAATTGGATGCAAGATGAAGATATTGATATTTTGAATAAAAAGTACCCAAATCTGGAGGGTGAGTGTGGCCAGATGTAAAAATTTGGAAATTAGATATACTATAGAAACGAGGGAGTTGTAGGAGTAGGTGAAAACCATACAGGATAGAAAAGTAAAGAAAGCATATTAAGATCTAATTCTAGGGACCTCCCCGGTGCCATAGGGGTTAAAGTTTCAGTGCTATCAAGCTATCACCAGTCACTGCAGCTCTGGTTTGATCCCCTGTCAGGGAGTTGACCTGCATTGGGCAGCAGACCTTTCCTGTCTTGCCCGCTGCTCCCCTCAGCAGTGTATTTCAGTAGCTCCACCTGTTCTGTACCCTATTCTGTCTCTGGCGAATCCTTTCACCCCCATACCTTTCACCTATACCCCAATTCTTGTATGCATAAATAAAAATAAATCTATAAAAAATTAATTCTGAAAATACTCCAATGGAGCAGGTTGGAAAAAGAAGCATACAATTGTGGAATGAAGTAGCAATCAATAAAACTAGCAGGAAAATTAGAAAATGTAGTATCTTATTAAGGCTAACACAGAGCTTCAGTCAAAAGGCTTACCGATAGTGTCAAATACTAACTAGCAAGGACAAGACAAGCTGAGGCTGAATATCGCCAAAGAAGTGGCTATATGGGTGATATGGGTGACTTCTGTGGTTAGAGTTAAAAAATAATGGTAGTGGCTTCCCTGCTAGTGTAGGGGTTAAGTCTCTATCACTATGAAGCAATCTGCAACCACTGCAGCACGAGTTCAATACCTGGCCAGGGAGCTGATCCATATGGCACGGCAGACCTTTCCTGTCTCCTCGTTGCTCTCCTCAGCAGTGTATTTCAGTAAATCCTCCTGCTCTGCTCCCCACTCTGTCTCTGCTGAATCCTCTGACCCCTCCTGTAACTCTGATCTAAACCCCAGATCTTGTAAGCATAAACAAATAACTCTTTAAAAAAAAAAATAGTGGTAGCTACAAAAGCAAGATTATAAAGTTAAGGGAGTGGTAGAGACAGTCAAGAAGTGTATGTAAAATGGGGCCTCCCTGGTGGCACAATGGGTTAAACAATGCACTATAAAGCAGACCACAGCCACTGCAGCACAAGTTCGATCCCTGCCTCCAGCGGGGAGGTGACCCACATGGCACAGCAGACCTCTCCTGCCTCACCTGCTGCTCCCCTCAGCAGTGTATTTTGGTTGATCTGCCTCTTCTGTTCTCCACTCTATCTCTGGTGGACCTTCTCACCCCCCATCTCTAGTCGTACCCCAGTTATTGTAGGCATAAATAAATCAATCTTAAAAAAAAAAAGAAGTATTTGTAAAAGTGTCATTCATCGCTGTGGACTTGGTGAACAGCGAGGGTACAAAAAGAATTGTGGGATGAAATGATTACTTTTGGGATAAGGATGAAATCCAAGTTTGTTAGGATGGGACAAAAGTAATAAAACATACAGTGAGAGATTGAGATTAGCGAGGGAGACATTGGGAGTTCACTGAGAAGGAGGTAAAATTCAGGGTAATGATTTGTATGATCCTCAGTGGTTACATGTGTCCTACTGAGTGAAGATGTTTCATTCACAATGACCAATTTTATTTATGATTGAGGATATTTTTTCCTCCCCTGACCAGCCTCAGAGTAAAGATACCTGAGAGTCACATACCTGAGAATATTTTATTATATTGTAAAAATGTGTAAGACTGAACAGATGTACCTTTATGAGATTTCTCTCAAAATTTCTGTGAGTTGAAGCTATCAATGTGAAGAATATATATTAAGGTAGAACAATTTCACAGCACTTGAAATAATAAATGATATCCCTTTGATTATGTAATTTTATGAAAAGACTACAAAGAAAATAAATAGAATTATTTCATATGTACTCATAGTCACTTAGAAGGCCTTGGCAATGCAGACTGGCTAATAGTCACTTTGCTATTAATGATACAATTTTGGCTTATCCCTAAAATAGTCATAGGGGAGCAGTTAGTTACTTAAAATGCAAAGCTTAAAATAAATAAGCAATTGTTATAAAGTATGAGGGAAAATAAGGACATGTTGCTTATGTTCAATAGCCATTGAAGAAGATCCACATAGCAGGCTTAGATTACAATTCATTTGTTTCCCGAGATACACTTTCTCCTTGGTACAAGGACCTGTGAGATTTTCTATAACCCACTCCCTGATCTCCGTGAACTCACCTTGCTAACCACATTTTTCCTTTCTAATACCTGCAAGTAAAGCAATCCAAATCATTTAAACTCATCCTGGGACCACATAAAAAATGTCTGTAAGCTATCATTTCCTTATCTACAGAATTCCTTTAACCTCTTCCCCTTTGCCTTCTTCATCACTTCTCACTCTAGGTTTTCTCATTTCACCAAACCAAACAGAATTCAACTTCAATTTCAATCTGCTTCCTTGAACTGACCTAATATTGCCAGTGGATTTTGGCACATCACTAGGTCACGAGTTCAATGTTCACTTTTATGCTCTATCTGACACAACATTGACTACAAGGTAATAGAGGGAAAATGGAAATGACCACTTTGGGCCAAGCTATGGCTCACCTTGTGCTGAATTAGAGACTACGACCAAACACAAAATTCCAAATAAATATTCTTTTTTTAGAACACCTGTCCATTTATCTGAACTGGTAAGCTTTGAAATCACATGTTTTTAAGAGATTATGAATCATTTGGTGATTTGTCAACAACAATACAAAACCAAAATAGAGGATTAAAAATGAGCAGGTATGCATAAGCTCTCATGTCCCTTTAAATTTTGCATGTAGTTATACTTTAAAAAGGATTTTGAAAACAGGTTACGTAATCTAATACATTAATAGGAAAAGAAATCCAAACTCAGAAAATGTATCTAGTTGATAAAGACTGTATTATATTATATTCAGGTCTCATATTAGATCTGTGCTTCCCTGGTAGCACAACAAAAATGAACAATTTAGCTAATTTTTGAAGTTGTTAGTGAATTAAATATGTAAAGCTAACTACAGTAATAAGAAGGGAAAAATCTCCAAATTACAGTAAATTAACAATGTAGCATTTTATTTCTCACTTAGTAAGTCTAAACTAGATTAACTAGATGAATGGGTACATATTTTCTAGGAGGATCAGGAGCCTGGGCTAAGACAACCCTTCCTTTTACACATCTGCAGATTTGGAATATATGGATTCCAGGGCAAAGAATATGGGAACGCACATAAATTCTTATGGTCTAGATCTGACATTGACCTACATCACTTCTAACAAGTGATCAGATTCCCATGGTCAGATTACCCCATCTGGACACAGTCATCAAGAGCATGGGGAAGCTCAGCTGTGTCCCAAGAATAAGAGGAACAGATTTGAAAACAAGCTAGTTATTTCTGTCACTATCTTATCTAACTGTTCATGTTGGAATAGTTAGTTTTAGGGTTTCTTTTTCATTGGCATAAATAGAAGTTGGATGATACTGTGATGGCCACAAATAGGTCCTATGATGTATTCTATAAAGTGAAGGAGACCTTGTATTCTGTATTACTTCTGTGTTTCTAATATCTATGTTGAAGGAGTTTAAACATGTATTTCCTAAATGAAGCCCGATGGGACAATGAATCAAGCACAGGACCAGAGGAAATACGCATAATGAGCCTGCACGTCATTCTTTGCAGTCTATAATATTCATGATGATCCATGAGAACACAATTCTGTAAGACCCACAGTATATGGAGTCTAGCAAGGCATGGTTCAGCTAGGAGTGAGTAAGAAGTGATGCCCACAGTCCCATGGCATGGCAGTAAGAAGGCAACTGTGTTCTAACAAATGCAAGTGACCAAAGAGTCCTATTATATTCTTTCTTGCTTATGAGATTTCCACTGGCTAATCATCAACACTGAAAACAATGACATAAAAGGAAAGATCATTCCTTATTCTTTCAGTCCTTCCTGACTCATCAGTGAGTCAAGGTAGAGGGTGTTGATAAAATGTATACATAAACAGATGTCAAATGTAAACAAGAGTTAGTTTCCGCTAGCGTTTGCATTGTTGAGGTAAGAACAAATCACACACCCACCCATAACTGAGCTGCAAAATAAGAACTGAGTGATTTTGATGATTCTGCAAACAAACTAAGTGCTCTTACATTGGCATTTGAAACTGTCACAGCAGAAGCCTCCCTGCTGGCACAAGGGGTTAAGTCTCAGCACTAAAAAGCTAAGCTATTTGCAGTGAGTTAGATCCCCAGCCAGGGAGGGGACCCACATGGCACAGCAGACCTCTTCTGCCTCACACACTGCTCCCCTCAGCAGTGTTTCAGTAGAACCACTTGTTCTGCCTTCACTCTGTCTCTGGTGACTTCTCTCACCCCCTGCACCCCTGGTCTGTACCTTAGTTCTTATGTGCATAAATAATTAAAAAAAATAATTGTCACAATAAAATATAAAGTGAATGTTAAAATTTATGCTAATAATTTAAATGTATTTGTTTACTTACTGTCATATTAAATAAGTTAAAGAATGCTATTCAAACTATATATAGAGAAAACATACACACAAAGTTAAAAGAGAAATCATAGACTAGAAGTGTAGAAGAAATACTGCTGGACAATGGGCTGGAGATGTCTCTCCAGTCACAGAGTTTAGCCTAAGTGCATTTAACACACCAGTGCAGGTGCAGTTAGTAAGTCAGATTCCTGGCCCAGTCTCAGCACTCCTAACAGCTGCAGATAACAGGTCAGGCTGGTCTGTGTCCTCGGAAAATTACCTTCCTGCAAACCCCCCACACTTTCCTCTGGGAACTAGCCTTAAAACATATGGCTTGTATTTTTTTTTTTTTACCCCTGTAGAGATGTAGAGCTAGTGAAGTATAAAAGGAGCTCCAGCCTTTGTTCAGGGCCCAGATTTTCGGAGAAAGGTCCGAGTCTGGGTCCATGTTCACATGAATGTGAAATAAAGTGCCTGGTCTCCAGAATCCTAGAGCACCGCCTGGTTTATCCTCCCATAGCCTGGGTTATGGGCCAGAGTAACTTCCGTAACAGAAGAAAGTAGGAACTTCTCATTAGTTGATGAGGCAGTATTATGTATAGGTAAATAGGAAGGAAAAGTACATAAGAAGATCAAAATATAAATAGTTCAAGGTAAGTGTGGAAAGACAGGGAATGAGAACAAGAAATTGGTAGGAAATAGTATCGTATGTAGGAAAATTTCAACTTTGTTGTACTACTGCATTTTAATAAAATAGATGCAGTAATTTTAACCAAATGTTAACATCTATTAATTTGAAAGATTTTGTTATGTAATTAATTTGTTAATTTGAGGATTTTGTTATGTAATTTTCTATACTTTCTTATTTGTCAAATACTTCATATAAATTCTATTCCCGTCCTAACAAAACTGTCCTTATTGGTAATGCATTATTGGTAATGGTTTGTAGCTAGCAGATTTGCAAATAAATTAGGTTAGTAAGGTAATAATACTGAAAGGGAGATGTTCAGGATTTGGTTTGGGGTGGTATGCATGGAATGAATTCGAGATATATTGTCTTAGGTCAGAGGTAAAATTAATGTGGTGTGGTAACACACATCTGAAGAGTGTGAATCTACACCTCGAAATCATACAGTGATGTAAACCAATTCTGTCTAATTGAAAGATCAGAGTGAAGTGTGACTGGATACATTTTTATTTGTGGTTTAAGGGAATGAGAGAATGTCACTGCCATTTCAGATAAGGAAAAGACTGGAGGTGATGCCAGTTTAGGGAAGAAGTTTAAATTGGGGGGTCCTTTTCAATTATATTTGGCTTGTCTATTTGACATCCTGTGGAGATACAGTTGGGTATAGAGTTCAGAGTTTGAGATAGGTCTAGGTTGAAAATTAAAAAAAAAAATATATATAGTTATTTGATCTGATATGACCTAGTCAAAAACCAGGATGGAGTTGCCAAGATAAAACCTAAGGGCCCAGCTCAAAAGTCTTTTAATACCGAAAGGTTTGAAACAGAAAATGGTGGAACAAGAGGAACAGCAGGAAGGTGGGAGAGAAGGAAGAGATTTAAAATAAAGTGAGCCAGGAAATATGGTGTCATTAAAGGCCAAAATGTCACATTTTGGGGAATAATAAACTTTTCAAACACTGACTGATTTGTTAAGTATGAGAAAAGTATGAGAAATAATCATGCAAAAGATAATGTGGTGATAATGGAAGGCATCTTAAAATATTGCATTGTATTTTTACACAGATAGAAACGAACCATCTGAGACAAGGAAATTAAGTATTTTTGAAGGGCTAATTGAGAGGTGCATTGATTGATAAAGAAGTGTAGAAGTGATCAGAACAGAAAAGAGGTTTCTCTTTCAACCTATTCATAAAATGATGATAACATAGGTATAAATGCTGGTAGTTGGTTGATATCTAACTATAAGAGGAAGGCACTGAACTCCTCTCTGCGATGTGTGAAAATTGCCATTTTGGTCTTAATTTCTAGACACTTTGCCATTGTACATAATGAGGTTTGCAAATAAGAGATCAGAGGACAAAGATTTTAGAACTATCTTTTCACTATTGAAAAGTAGAGATCAAAGTTTTATTGTGTTCCATGTTTTAAGTTTATTCAGTTACATATTTATTGAATCCAATTATTTCCCATAGCATCAAATATTGCAGGGAAAAAATATTGCTAAAGCTTATCAATTTCAAGTACACTTTTTTTCAGTAACTGCTACTATCAACTGCCTCAGATCCAATGTCAAATAATATCACTCTAGTGCCTTCAACATTGTTTTGGCTAAGTGCTCCATGGGCTCATTGCCAAGGTAAAGATGCTTGAGCCCTAGGGAGTATCTGACCATTCAAAGTGTACTTTTACCCCCTTACTCAAATGCACTCAACTCTCCCTCAATGGGAAATAAACAAACACTGTGTTACATGTAATAAAGTCTATGTAGAAAGCATTACATTTCTTAAAACAATGTATCATTTAGCTAGAAAACTGTTACAATTAGGAAAGCAATAAGAATGTATACTCCAACTCCTCCAATTGTGCCTACTGATTAGATTTATGTTTGAAAGGTTACTAATCTTTCCTCTAATATATTTAAAGTGGTACATTTTAGACCCAGAGAAAAGAATCATAGCTTTATTTTCTAACTTAGAATGGTGGGATGGATGGTAAAAGCTGGAGAAGATTTAGAGATTTACTGCAACCACCTCTTTTTTCAAATGAGGAAATTTAAGAAATTTTAGGAAGTGACTTGCCTGACTCAGTAAAAGCATTAGCTGAGATACAAATTCTAATTTCTTACTTAGATAAACATGTAATTCAGCTTACTTTTATTAGTTCATTATGACATGGGCTCCAGGTTGTAATATATTTGCTATTTATCACCTGCTACTACTGAGTCTATAAATTGTCTGCACTGATATTAGCTGATTTATGTTGATGTTTCTCAACCATTTCTAATGCAAACACACTTTTGTTGAGATTGCACTTCCTGGGAGTGGGGGATAAATCCCCCCATTTCCATCCCTTCCTCTGCAGTAAACCACTCTTTGCTTTGACAAAAACATTTTGAGAAATTTTACTTTCTAGCTTTCATTACATAACTTGTTAGAAAATTAAACATACTAAACATTCTTTTTAAAATTATACATTTTTAACCAACTCTGATTACAAACACTCACCCCAACATACACATACACATGCACACACACACACAGAGCCCTTATTAAATCTCATCTCATATTCAGATTAAAAACTCCTAAAGGGTAAAATCTGAATAGTCTATGCTGTTTGCAAAAGGACTCTCTGACAGTATCTCTCAATTATATGCTTAATCACACTGCTGAATATTTACCATTTTAAGAAGTTCTTAGTTTCTAGTTAGCCTTTTTCACAATTCATATTTGTAGAAAGTTTTTTTAAAGATGCCCATTTTATAGTTAAGTTTTGAAAATCAACTTTATTTGTTCACTAATATTACAAAATTCAACAAATCAATCAACTATAGTTAAAAAAAAAACTATTAGAATACATTTTTCTTCTCTATCCTGAAAAGTTAATTCAATTATTCTTTATCATTAAGCCAAGAACACTTCTTAAATGGATGTTTACCTAAGAAAACTTCATTAGTTAAGGTATCTTAATCTTCGTTTAATAGTTCATCTTCAGTCTAAGAGTATGGCCTGCAATTTTTAATGTACCACTTGCAAACTGAAATTAGACAACTTAGTAGAATTTGAGTAAAGCTAAAATGTTATAAAGGAAATGTGGTGTTGTTTATAAAGTCTTTACTATTCACAATTAAATCAGCTGATTTATGGTTAACAAGATGTAAATGAAATATAAAGTCAGATCAGCAAAGAGCAAAAGCTCTTAAAAAAGCTATTTTAATCATTTATCAGTTTCTAATTCCCAACTTTACCAGATATACTAGCACTCATATTTCAAGTAAAATCTTCTGTGAATTCCTTAGAATAAATTCTTCCTGTTTTAAAATGATGCTTTTAATTACTTTTGGCTTAAAAAAATTGCCCTGTATTTATTATGCATACACAAAACATCATCATTTCTCTGTCTTGAGGAAAGGAATTGTAGCCTATCCATCTTTATATTATTTACAAATTTTAATTGACAATTTATATACAAATTCATGACCTATAGAGTATTTTCAATTTTCTTATTTGAATTTAAGCCTGGATTATTGCACTCTGCCTTAGTTACTTCCTATATCCTGAAGCTTTTTCTATACAAAGTCCACATATTGATTTTTGAATACAATATCCAATTTCTAAAATAATAAATTATTATTATTTATTGCCTAAAGAAATACTGCTTAATAGACCTTCTGCAGTGAAGGAAATGTTCTTTATCTGTGTCATTCAGCAAACTGCATGTGGCCGCTTAGACATAAGCTTGCAGCTAGTGGGGACTGAGAAACTCAAATTATATTTTAAATGCTATTTTAATTTTAACAGTTACATGTAGCTTATGGTTATCACATTGGCAAGATCAGATTCAAAACATGAATCTCTCATCTTTGGAGGTTTTAATAGTTGCTTTGGAGGAAAATAGGGGCCCTATGTTCAAGGTATTTTTAACCTTTTGTGTGATAATTCCTTTCTTTGAGATTTAGAATTCACCTAAAAAGTTGTGATTTAGAGTTCACCTAAAAAGTTCTGTATAAAATAGTATGATATGAATGCATATATATGCATGTGTACATATACACATATATCTCTATTATTATTATTGTTCCCCAATTAAACTTGAGTTTGAAAACTTTCACTCTTCAACCAATCTTTTGCTATCTTGTAAATTTTATTTACGGATATCAATTTGTTTTATTATTTTGTTTTCACTTTTTGTGGAGGAAGGGAACATTCTGGCCTGAGGAATAATGCATAAACTCATTAGCCTGAATTAGATACCACTGAAAAATAAAAAGGTAAGTCATCAATCTAGATTTATTTATTCTGCCACCTCTAAACATTTCCCATACTTTCTTGTTTTGAATCTTTTCCATAATATTTTATTTGCTTTAACGAAATTCTGCTCACTCAATACAGAAAGAACCTCTTTAAAAGCAAGAATGTCTCATTTCTTTAAAATATAGTAGCATGCCTTGCCTGCTGCTCTCCTCAGCTTGTGTTTCAGTGGATCTGCCTGTTCTGCTCCCCACTCTGTCTCTGGTCAATCCTCTCACCCCCCCTCCCCCATCTCTGGCCTGTACTCCAGTGCCTGTATGCATAAATAAATAAATCTTTAAAAAATATAAAATATAGTAGCACCGTTGTGCTTCCTGTCTTTTCCAGCATGTGGGAACCTGTTGAGTACTGTCCTCTGACAGTCCTACTTTTACCTTAGACTGCACCTTAATGCCCGATGTTAGTGCTTCTTCCTCTTCCTTTATTTGGATATTCCCTCCCTTACTGGTCTGTGAAGGCCTTGAGGGAAAACCATATCTTATGCTTCATTTTCTACCTAATGTGCACAATAAATATCTCTGATTGTATAAAACAGTCCAAGTTTTCAATAACCTCAAAGAACACTCCTCAGTAATGGTCTATCCTTAAATGTGTCTTCTTTTTTTGTATCTACTCAAATGCTTTGTGATGCAAGGAGAGTCTTCTATTATTTTTCTTTGGGAAAAAACTATGTAGACTTAAATATATTTAAATAATATTAAATCTCAATTCTTAAAAACCAATACTTCTATCTTTTTGATTATGAAAATGATGCTTTATTCTCTTTCGTTAACTAATCCCAGTTCCCAGGGACCAATCAAATCTCTACTTAGCTATGTAAAACTTCAATAATTTCATGAGGACAGCTTTGAACCACATCTAAGGAAATCTTAACTCAGAAAATAACTTGTAATAAGAAATAAGAGGAACCCATGAGAAAGAGGCACGACTACCCTCAAGATTCCACACCAGCGACTTTAAGGCTAATCTCATTGTAGTTCATCGTAAAAGGAAAAACAGAAACAAATGAAACTCAATTTCCTTTTTTTTCTTTTCAGTGAGAATGTAGAAACAAAAGATTAAGTCAGTCTTGTAGGATTTTAAACTTATAGTTCTGAGGAGTGCTCACAATGACTTAAGATTTGATACTTTGAGCAAAGATCCCTTCGATGGAAATGGCAGCAAAATTGTTCATAAAAAGAAGCCAGTTGTCTACAAAATAGAAGAAGCTTTAGTTATTGGAAATTTTCCAATCTAAGTTCCAGACATTTCTAGTTTCTGACATTTCCAGGAGATTTAGCAAACATCCTGAAGAGAATAGGATGATTACTTAGTGAGTTTACAGACATAGGAAATAAAGTCTAGTAATAAACAAAATAATAGATATATTATTCGGTGGATTGAAAGGGCCAGTTTCACAGAAATTCCGTAAGTATTACTAAATAGTGTTATAATTATTTTTTGCATATCTATTACAAAGAGTAAATACACCTTAACACTGATATTTTAAAAGGGTTCTATATAGCACAAACTTTATGAAAAAGTGTAAATATCATGGACTTGATCCTATATTTTAATAATGTTTTCATGTAATTAAATAAAAATGACTCATAGGCCCGAATAAAATGACCTAGCAGTTAAAGTTTTAATTAATTTATAGAGCAAAAGGAGAATATTAATCTATAGAAAACAAATTTGAAAACCAAATCTCCAAGTTTTGAAACTTTCACTCAATGAATATATGTTTATAAATATTTTTAGCAGTAACACATTTTATTACATAAATTAATAAAAATAGTAATTGCTTTTTATGTATGTTATTCTAGCACTGTTACAACATATAATTCTTACCTTAAAGATGCTTAAAATGTAAAACACTATTTTACTACATGTATTTATATATCTGTATATTGATGTGGAGTGCCCAAAAATGGTATTTTATAATCTTTGTTAATTTATAAATCACTATAAAAGCAGAGATCTAATATTTTGTGTATGTAAGACAGGCTGTAGACAATATGACTATATCTAAAACTACAATAAAATGTCCAAGGGAAAATGATATATTTTTTAAAGATTTTACTTATTTATGCACACAAGAGCTGGGGTATAGGACAGAGCTGTGGGGGTGAGAGGATTCACCAGAGACAGAGTAGGGAGCAGAACAAGCAGATCGACTGAAATACACTGCTGAGGGGAGCAGCAGGGAGGCAGGAGAGGTCTGCTGTGCCCTGTGGGTCTCCCCCCACCCAACAGGGGATCGCACTTGCTCTGCAGTAGCTGCAGAAGCACCGCAGTGCGGCACCACCAGGGAGGCCCCTAAAACGGTATTTTTATATTGAGTACTAATTTGTAGCTATATTTGCAAAGCATTTTATCTTTTCTGGTAGAAATCTAATGTCCTTAGCCTCCTAATAATTGTTTTGATTTTAGCATTCTTGCCTTTGATGTCAGTGTCCTTGAACTATCCTTTGGAGGTCTAATGGCTGAAAATTAATTTCTTGTGATAGGTAGACCTCTGCCTCTACATTCATGACTGTCACTTGTCTGTTTCTGTTGGCCTCTGAAAAACTGAATGCATCATCCAGAACGATGGGTTAAATGATTCTGCTGTTTGTACAGGTTAACTCAGTTTAGGCAATCACACTTTGAGCAGTATATTCCTACTTTCTAATTAATACAGGAAACCGGAATAATCAAGTGTAGAAATCCCTCAATATCTTTGGCCCCAAACCTACAAAATCAACTCAGAATGTTGAGCCCCAGTCTCTCATACAGGAGAGTCAACTAGATAAGGGTCTAGTTCTGATTATATGGACCAATCCTTTATCTGTGTGTCTGGTTCTGTCTTGGATTATTCTTCTATCCTAATAACCCTTCCATTCTTCATTCTTTACTATATATGTGGATTCTGGTGATAGTTTAAGAATCTCTAAATGATGAAGGAATAATCAACCACAATACATGACATACTTTATGAACATGGGAATCATATACCTTTTTTTATTTTATCTCCATGTCTAACACAGTGTCTGAAAAATAGACAATTAAATTGCCAAGTAAAGGATGCATAAATATACCCCCACTGAATCCTATGTACTTTCCTTGTTTCAGTCAGTTTATACATGTGCCTGAAGCACAAGGCTATGTAGATGTTGTATAAATGGGGCTAAGCCAGCATTTCCAAAGATAAATTGATTCCCTCCACAAACATTTTTGACTTGTCTGACTCCTCTCTCCATGAATAGCAACATTGCCCTTGTAATCACAAAGACCCTGTTGCCTTGACACACTCCCAACACATCATTTACAAACCAGTTTTTGATATTTCTATACGGCATACCCCTTAGAGTTGATCTCCCTGCCCATTTTACACCTGGTCATCTTAACTTAGCTCAACTGATCTTTCAAACTCCTTTCTGATTTTATGCAAGAGATCATCACCTACACATAGTCTTCAAAAATAAAATGAAATCATGTAACTCTTCCATTAAAAAAAGTTCTACTGGGCCTCCCTGGTGGCACAGTGGGTTAAGCAACACACTATGAAGTCAAACTATGGCCTCTGCAGCAGAAGTTCGATCCCTGCCACCGGCCAGGGAGGGGTCCCACATGGTGTGACAGATCTCTCCTGCCTCGCCCACTGCTGCCCTCAGCAGTGTGTTTTGGTTGATCTGCCTGTTCTGTTCCCGGTTCTGTCTCTGGTGAATCCTCTCACCTCCTCAACTCTGGCCTGTACCCCAGCTCTTGTGTGCATAAATAAATAAATCTTAAAAAAAATTAAAAAAATAAAAAATTTCTACAGTTATTCCATGTTACCTATAAGTTAAAGTCTAAACTTAACATGGCCTAAAATAATCTCCATTTCTTAACAAATATCAAACCACCCTCTCTACAGTACTGATAAATTACCTCTAACTCTAATGATAGCATTATTTCCTGCATTCATCCCTTTGTTAATATTTTATTACTCTTCACTTTAGACATATCAATTACCTCATGTCTCTTAACAGTGTCCAAGGGCTATGTTTCCTACGAAATATTTTGACATGTCCATCTTCCCCTTCTCCAAAATACTGGAAATGCCCTCCTTCCAATGAATGGAAGGACTGACTTGATGACAGCTGAGATTATTTTTGATACTTTTTGATCTCTCGTAAGAGTAAATATCAAAACCAAACATTTCAAAATAATGAAATTGATTCTTGTAAACTACAGATTGTGAGATGAGACGGAGAAGCAGAAGTGAAGACCACCAAACCTAGTACTTAACACGTGTGCTCCTTCACTCCATTTTAAAGTGTCTTAATACCACTAACATCATATTGAAGATAAGCTGCAAACATGAAATATTTATGACCTTTGTGTTTGAAATTCTAAGAGAATACGCTGACTAAAGTCTTACTAACAAATAACTCTGCATTGGGACACGCGGCGGGTTTCTCTGGAAGCAGACTCTTGAGATCTCGAATCTTAAATGCTGGAATTTATAGTAGAGTGATTTTAGGGGCAATCCCAATGGACAAGGAAGTAGGACTTGGAAAATGAAGAAATGACTTCAACACCTAGTAAGAGAGGCATCAGTAATCCTGATCTGGAACTCTGCAACTGGGACGTCCCTTTGGAGACACCCCAACTGGAAGTGAGGCAGAGATCTTGAGACCCCCCTAAAATGTCAGCCTTTGGATCTAGTTTTGTTAGGGGGAAGGGTAGTCCTGAATGGATTACACAGATGGGTTTATGGATGTCAACCCCCACTCCAGACCACCAGTGTTCCAGAACCACAAACCCAATAATATGATTATCGAAGAGTGGATCACTGGGACCTGAGGGTGAAGTTGAGCAGCCGGGCTGGCTATAAAACCAGAGAGGTGATGGGCCTCCCTGGTGGCACAGTGGGTTAAGCAACGCACTATGAAGTCAAACTATGGCCTCTGCAGCAGAAGTTCGATCCCTGCCACCGGCCAGGGAGGGGTCCCACATGGTGTGACAGATCTCTCCTGCCTCGCCCACTGCTGCCCTCAGCAGTGTGTTTTGGTTGATCTGCCTGTTCTGTTCCCGGTTCTGTCTCTGGTGAATCCTCTCACCTCCTCAACTCTGGCCTGTACCCCAGCTCTTGTAGGCATAAATAAATAAAAAATCTTAAAAAATAAAATAAAACCAGAGAGGTGAGCCTTGGGCTCTCTCTTCCTTTGGAGCCATCGCACTTGACTCGGAGCCAGCTCTCAATGCGCCGTTGCTCAGAAGATCAGATTTGTATCCCTCTCCTTCTCCTTGTGATATTTCTACTTTATTCCCCTTCTTTCATAAAATAAAATCTGTTAATAGCTTTTGTCATGTGTGCCTGAAGTTGAGACTTATTATAAAAGTCTTCTGAGCACGCGGTGAGGACCCAGTAGGGAAACCCATTTTATATTAGAGTTGCCCTGTAATAGTTTCCCAGTGCAGGAGCGCCACCTGGAAGAGGCAGCACCTGTTGTGTGCTCAACTATGTCTCCCCAGAAGACATGTGGAACTGCTAACCACTTGTATGTGTGACTGTAACTGTTTCGAGAAGCAGTCTTTGCAACTATCCGAGTTCAGATGACTAGGCAGACTGTCCCCATTCCAATGGCTGGTAACTTTACAAATGAGTGCAATCTGGGCATGGACACACACAGGAAGAACATCAAATGCAGATCAAGGCAGAGTTTGGAGTGATGCATCTATAAGGCAATGATGCCGAGAATCGCAGGCACCCGGGGAAGCTGGAAGAAGGCAAGGAAGGACCTCTTAGAGTCTTCTGAACCATGATCCTGCCAATGCTTTGACTTCAGGCTTCTTTGCCCTTGGAAAGGTGGGTCAATAACAAGACTCAGGTGTGGGGTTTCAAGCCACCGGATTTGTGATAACACTGTCATGGCAGCAGTTGGAAACAGATCCACCTCGCCTGAAGGCAGTTCCTGAAAGGGACTTCAGTGACAGCTTGGGGCCACACCAGCCCAGGAGTGAAGCTTGGTATGGGAGTGGGAGGAAGAGACACCCTGCAGCAGCCTCCAAGCAGGTTCTGTAACTTTATAGTGTCAACAGCCTAGGGAGAGTCTTAAAAATGATGGCAGGTCCCAAGAACTTTGGTTTATTTGCTTATGAGTCTTAAACATAAGAATGTGTTATTTTAAATGCATTTTCTTTTATTCTAGAATAAACTTACAAAGTTCTAAAATGATATTTTAAATGAAATTTTACAAATTCTAACCCTTTTTGAAAAGCAAAACACAAGTGTTCTTATTTGTGTTCCTACAGAGTTGTCAGGAAAATGTCAGTGTTTCAAAAATCAAATTTCTCTGGCTCAAATGTGTTAAACCTATGGCCTGTGGCCAAATCCAGCCTGCCACCTGTTTCAGAAAAGCCCAAAGTCTAAAACTAATGTGTTGTTTTGTTTTTTACATTTTTAAATGGCTGAAAATTATGTCAAAAGTAGAATATATTTTATGATGCATAGAAGTCTATGAGAAATAAATTTCAATGCCCATAAGAAAAGCTTAATTTGAAGATAACCAACACTATGTTTGCATATTGTCTATTTGTATATTGTCTGTTTGCTTATTATCTACTCTCTGGACACCACGGCACACTGGACACTGGATACACAAAATATTCTGCAAAGCCGAAAAAGTATCATCTGACCATTTAAAGGAAGTCTTCCAGTCTTGGTGTAAGCAAAACTAAGGTTATAGCCAGAAAGACTGAAATTGAAATAGTGGGAACAAATGGAATTAATCTTTGAAAACATTTACTTAGTGCTTAGAGTACTTAATACTCCAGAACACTCTAGAAAATCTAAGAATATATCAAACACATTTCATTAACATTACAGTTATTATCATCACATTGCGATTTCCCCATTGTATACTTAGGAGAGAGTGAAAATTTAAAAGGGAACTGACAGGGCCACCCTGGTGGCACAAGGGGTTAAGCCTCAGCTCTATGAAGCATCCATAGCCACTGCAGCAAAAGTTCCATCCCCAGCCAGGGAGCTGACCCACATGGCGCAGCAGACCTCTTCTGCCTTACCTGCTGTTCTCTTCAGCAGTGTGTCTCACTACTCTGCCTGTTCTGTTCCCCACACACACACCTATGGCCTGTACCCCAGTTCTTGTATGCATAAACAAATCTTTAAAAAATAAATAAAAGAGAACAGATGTACTATGAAAACAATTATATTTCACAGACCCTGTCCTCATAGTTCTCAAGTATCCAAAGGCCCAGTTTATACTTGAAGAACTAGTATCCTATACACAGTCACCACCACATTGTCTCCTAATACTGCATAGGATGAGGGGCACGGTCTCTGCTCTGTATGTCTTGATATCTCCTGTACGAATCTTAAATTCATTTTCAATTCAGCTCCAAACAGAAAACCAGGGTAGTCTTTAAGATTTTCCCCAATATTTTTTTCAGAAAATAAGTTTATTGTTATAATATTTCTTAAACCACTATTACTTAAAATGAATACATATAATGAAATTTCTTAATTGCACAGTGGTTCATACATATAAATACATACCTACCTATGTATTATTACGATTCATCTTCATCATTTTTAAAATGCCTCTGACATATCTTTTACTCTTGTATAACCTTAAATCAGGCTTGATATTTAAGGAGAAATTAAAGCTGGAATAAATTTTACATGAGATTTAGTGAGGTGAATGGAAAGTTAGAGGTTTAATACTACAAGAGGCCATTTACGTCAGGTCTTAACGTTCTTTCATATTGGCCTCGAAGGCGAAGAAGGCAATTTGAAACTGAGGTCTTTACTTTTGAACTAAAGAGGTGGCCAAAAAATTGTAAGACTTCTATTTTAGCACAGAGGGAGGGAACAAAAAGAAAGTGGTTCCTTGGGTCAAAACCATCAGAGGAGAAGGTGCAAAGATCCACGAAAAAAGCCAGACTAATGATCGACAAGGAGTGGAATGCCCTAGGCACAGGCATGAAAGAAATGAAATCATTTAAATCATTTAAAAGATGACTGCATAGCAAGACTTCTTTTCTGATTAGCACTTCTAGGCAAATAATCCTATCTCAGACTCTAGATAGAGGCTGGGTGCATCTACCTAGTACACTGATATTTCCTGGGAAAATACATCTCCCCAGAGTCAGCTCCATTACCAATTGCTCCTCTGTACCCCATCACACTTAACCCACTTATTCTCATGTGAGACGATTCTGCTTCAACAATTTCTATTTAGAATGTACTTCTGCACTTGTTTCTTTGTCCACAAAAGTATAAAACGGATGTTGAAAATTTTCTCATTCTCTCTCTCTTTCTGAAGAGAGGGTAACATACCATGAGAAATACAGTCTCTTCCCATAATACAGATACACTTTCACAATATGAGTATGGCAATAAGATTTGATATAAAAACATCTTTTTGGCTTCTTTTCACCACTCTCCCTCTGCAGGGCAGCCGCCTTCCTGCCTGTCTATGACCCATGCCAGGGTTTCTCTTCACTGACCTCCCTCGGCAGAGGCAGCTCTCATCAAGCCTGCCCGCCTGCGCCTATGCAGGTCTCCTCAGGAAACCTACCCCTTTTGGGGCAACTGCCCGCTTGTGTCTATGTGAGTGTCTTTTACTCTTCTGTCCCTTTCAATAATAAACCTACTCTTACTAACATATTACTACTATGATTATATTTATGTTACATCTAAAAAATTTAATTTCAGTTGAAGGACTTACTCAAGATTTAATTTCTAACCTAATATATGAGGAGAATTAATATCACTTACCTTAATAGATATATAAATTAATAGGTCAGATCATTTTAAAATATTACACAGGATTTTTCATTCAGTTCTACAGTAACCCATTTTTTTAAAATAGTAACCTAGTTGTACACAGTGTTTTTAAAACAATGGCAACTTTTTAAAAACCAAATATGTAAACCATCACCATAGTCCCTTGTGTAAGGACGCACGGTGCATCGGTGAATTGGTGATGGGAATTTTGGGGGGACTACACCTGAGAAGAGAAAGCATGCATTGTGCAAAAAGGAAGAATGATGTAAAACAGATATAAAACAAAATCTTAAGAAAAAGAAAATGGTTATAAAGCCCTACACCTTTGACAAAATTATTACAAAAACAAAAAAATAAAAACCTACAAAAATAAAAAAAAATGTTATTCTGCATAAATTTAATCTTTTTGCTACTAAAAAGAACAAAATGAAAATTACATTTTCTCTTCATTTAATGTGTGATATGCTCCTGATTGTCTCCTGCCTGAGGGTTTATCAAATTGGAAACTATTATATAAATCTACCAAAAATATTTCTAAAACTAAGAATATATGTAACTAATTAATGGTAATAATGAAACATGATTCAACATGTGAAATTATTTTCTTTGATCAGATCATTCATATTCTCCTTTGCCCTTTCTGTTTGAGTCATATAAATGCAGCTCTTACTGCAAACGGATGAAAGGTTCACCTTATGCAAAATCAAAAAAATAGATACATTCAATATTACAAGTCAATGTTGGGGTTGCTACATATATCTTTCTGACACATAAAAATGGTAATTGTCTTGAAGTATCAGGACCTGAGACTCGTAGGCTGGCTCACACCAACTATTACAAAATTGTAAAACTTAGCTAAAGATGCTGAATTTTATACTTTTATCAAATTATGATACCTTAACAAGTTCAGAAGCCATTATATCACCTATGAGTCTACAGCAAGACCTATATTAGCCCAAGATGTATAAGTCATTCTTTTGGTTTTTCTTATAATGTGTATTCTCATGTTTACCAGAATCTAGGGAAAGTACTAAACCCCACATTTTCCCCCACCAAGCAGTCCAGGCCAGTTCTCTGCTCAGATTTCTCAGTTCCATTGCTGCTGCTTCACCTTTAAAGAAGCACTAAGAAAGAAGCTTTGGAAGTCATCTAACTCGATGGCTCACTTTATGCAAAGGAATCTTAAAAATCTTGCACCCCATGATGAATGAGAGTGATTTTGATAAATGAAATCTGGAAAAACAGCAGATTTATATTTTATTTAATCATCAAATGACATAGAAAATGACAATGAGATAAAGTATCACAAATAAGAACATTGCATGGACAGATATTTAGAGTGGCAAGGAAAAGGGAATTCTAGAGCTTGTTGCCATATAAATAAAAGAAATGCCTGCATGCTTTATACGAAATGATTATATGTTTTATCAAAGTGAAACTCTGAACATCAAGCCCTGGAATTAATCAAAGTAGCTACAAAGCACTTGAACAGAGCAGAAGTCTGACAAAGATGAATCATGCAAAGAGGCACTATTTCCAATTTTAGAAGAAAAAAAAATTACAGTCACCTTAATGAAGAGAGAGGGTTATGTATAGAAAGGTCGGTAAGCTGCTCACAACTTCTATGAAAATGCTCCTTGCTAAAAACCTGTCTGTCCATCTTATGCTTCAATTTTGCTTTGCAATTTGTTTTTTATGGGGCTAGAACCTTGACCAGTAAATTCTATAACACACTGCAATGGGCTGAACACATCTGTGCCTCCCGCCCACTCCCTTTCACATGCTGAAGCCCTAAGCCCGAGTGTGGCTGTATTTGAAGTAAGGAAATCACTGAGGTTACATGAGGTCATAATGGTGGGGCTCTGATCCAATATTATTAGTGTCCTATCAAAGAGTCCTCCCTCACTGTGTGTGTGTGTGTGTGTAAACTCAGAGAAGAGGCTACGTGAACACAGCACACAGTAAGAAAGTCCCCTCTTCCATACAAAGGAAGGAGGGTTCACATGGGACTCCATGAGTACCTGGATATAATCTCCAGAAACTGCGAGAATAAATTTCTGTTGTTTAAGACTCTCTCTGTGATTTTTTTTAAAGATTTATTTTATTTTTTATCCATACAAAAAACGGGGTGCAGGTCAGAGGTGTGGGGAATAAGAAGATTTACCAGAGACAATGTGGGTAGCAGAACAGGCAGGTTAACTGGAACACACTGCTCAGGGGGGCAGCAGGCAAGGCAGGAGAGGTCTGCTGCGCCATGTGGGGCCCCTCCCTGCCTGGAGATTGTACTCTTTGCGGTGGAGGTTGTGAATAGCTTCATAGTGCTGAGACTCAACCCCTTGTTGAGTTCACAGAGGTCCCCATCTGTGATTCTTTTGGTATAGAAGCCTGATCAGACTAAGATAAGGCATACATATACCACAGATGTCAAGAGACACACATCCCAGAAATACACATCCCATCAAACAGCAAGAAATACTAATTACTACATGGCAATGAAAATGATAACAATCCTAACACTGAAGGTGATATGGAAACAGGATGAGAAAATTACTTCCTTTCCCTAGCAACGGAGAACCTAGTGGAATGGAAAAGTCACAGAAAGGACCTAGGAAGGTGGCAGAAAATCACACGAGGCATCACACCATCATTTACAGCACAACCGAAAACTTTTGCCTGCCATCCCTCCCACTCCTTCCCACATTTGTCATCATCATTCATAATCTCTGCTTGAGATTATTTTGATTCAAAAATAATTATGTAAGTAATAAGAGCAAATATTTGAAAATATTCACTATGAACTTTATATAAATTATTTATCTTAACCAGCAGTGACTGAATTAAGTAAACTTACATTAAAAACATGCAGGGCAGTGTTGTTTTTTTTCCTCTTAAAATAGATGTAATGTTATAAGTCAGCTACTCCAACTTTTCCTTCATTAATTTATTCAACATGGAACATTCGTAATATAAGACACTCACATAGACATTGGAGACATTAATATTTACTCTCTTTTGAGGGACTTCACAATACACAAAGACATTTGAAGAGACACCGAAGTAGAACATGATGTTGTGATAGTCTGTGATGCCTCTGCTGTGGCAGAGGTGAGGATAAATGCTGAAAGGCCAGAGGGGTCACGAGCTCTGCCCTACTAGAGTCACAGGCTTCACAGATGTGGTGGCAGCTGTTTACTTGTGAGGGGTGAATGGAATCTTTCCACCTGGTCAAGATGCTAAAGAAGCAGGATTCCAGGAAGAGCAGAGAACTAATGAACTGAGTTGAAGTGGTTGAAGAAAATGGCACATGTGTTGAATGGAGCATGGTTACTGTGAATAGCCATGAAATGTAGCAAGAGGCGAGTTGGGAAGTGGGTAAAGGGTCTTTGGTAAGAACTTTCATGTAGCAAGATAGGGTCTGAGATTTGTAACTGTAGACCGTGGGTACTGAGCTGGAAAGTAACATAACCAGGTATATTTAGAGCATAATCATAAGTTCTGTGGCAGGAGGAACAGTATAAGGAACGACAGGCATAGGGAGGACAATTGGGGGTAGAGTTAAAACCCTGAGTAGGATTCATGATGAAAGCATGGTACTGAAACACAAGAAACATTCATGGAAAGAAACTCCAGGATTAAGTCTAAATTACAGGAAGTGAAATAGCAAAAACAGAGAAATAAAAAACAATGGTGTTTTTATCCATTAGCTCTGTTTTGGGGAAAGAAGAATATGTGAGATAAAATTAAAGTGTTTACTTTTTAATATTTCTTTATCTAATTTTACAGATGTATCTCTTGGAAATAACTGGGGTGCTCCTTTCCAAATGAATGATTTGATCCAACTTTTGTCAAGGCTTTGATCTTTAAACCCAAGTTATAAACACAGACAAGAAAAGATTACCTGCTTTAAAGTCCTTACAAATATCCTATTATGAAAATGTTCCATTGTAGCAGAATGAAAAAGATAGAAGGAAAACTTGTGAAGAATTGAGCCCATTCTGTTTGAAGTTCTTGCATTTCTCTACAACATACATTTCCACTGGGTTACTATGCCAGGGTTACTACTGGGTGACGAGGGGAACAGATGGGATAATGGATGATGGTTCTAGAATATGATTAAATATCATGAGTATAACTAATGGCTAGAACATTATAAAATATGGCCAGGTGTGATGATTTTCTCTAACATTACAGTACTGTCTTAATGTGCTAAGTTCTATTTATGGTGACCCATTTTAGCAATCCAAAATCATTAGTGTTAATATTCTGCACAATATATCTCTCAATTTCAGCAGACCAGGGTATCTCAAACTGTGTCACATAGCAAGTAACTATTATAGACAGTCTTCAGTAAGTCCATGTGTATTTTGGTAGGACAGATAGGGAGCTCAAGTTAAGCCCAGACTGCTTGTCTACATTGAAGAGGCTGATACATTTGTATCTGTTAATTTAATGTAAATTCACATTTTCCTCAATTTGCTTATACTGGTGCAGGATCATTAGCACATTCATGGTATAATTATTACTTCCAAACCAGACTCATCAATGGGATGAGTGCAATGTCAGAATGAAAATCACCTTTGAACACCCTGCGCTTGGAAATTGGTCTGTTATGAGAGGGCTGGAGATAGAACTCAAGTATTTTATGAGTGGTTAACAAAGTTACACATTTGTTTTTCCCTTTTATCCTGTACCTTTAGTGATAGTTGATATATTAAGACAGGATTATTGCCCCAGCAGCACTAATTTTAGCTCCAGAATAGCAATGACTATGGTTCATTGAATCTTGCTGTCACTCAAGAACAGTGCACAGGGAATATATAATTTTAACATTTTAACAACATCCTAGATGGTAGATATTTAGTTCCATTTTACAGCTGACAAAACAGAAACACAGACAATTAAGGCTCAAGGTCACACTGAGTGAGAACTAGACTCAAGCCCATCTACTCAGATGCATCTATGGAGATACAACCCATCTCCATAGCCCATCATGGCCTGCCACTGTGCTCACAACTTCAAATCCAAAGCTCAACTGTGAGCAACTTGAGACATCCACAGACACCCAGATGTTCATTAAGGGTCTAAAAAACCCAATCAGATCATTAGGCTCTTTGGAGCTCCCTTGCCATATTATACCCCTAATTTGTTTCTAAAATAAAGACTTTTTCTTTCAAATGTCTAATTTTATACTCTCTTTGCTCTCAGTAATGATGAGTAAGAATATTCATGGGCATTGAAGAGCTGAGAGATGGTCCAGTATCTGCCAAGTATTTCCAAGGACAAGGTGAAGTGCTGAATTTGAAGTATTCAGTGAGTTTTAATGGCACTTAGGACTTAGGCACCAGAACTTCTTATTCTAGGACCATCACCGTCCCCTCCTTGGGTATTTTTACATATTAATGTTCATGTACAAATACCTAAATATTTAATAGCACATAACTATGTGCTGTTAACATGTTTCATGTATAATATATTTAACTGATAACTTGTGTAGCATGTGCACATATAGTTGTAATATGCTTAAGATATCTATATAGATAAGCAGAAACAGGGAGAAAAATGGGCTATATAGACAATTAAACTCTCATCCCTCAAGATTTCTACAAGGTACTGAAGAGACATATATATGACAATGGACTAAGGTACAGTTGATACAACAGATTTCTGAACAGAGAATGAGAATGAACTTGTGTCTTAAGAAAGCTAACCTGGTGATGAATTACAGAATGGACTAGAAAGATATGAAGATGGAGAAATGCTTAAAAGACTATTGCAATAATCTGGACATGATCATATGAACACATTTTAATCAAAAACTCTTCCAACCCTTACCTGACAATTTTTTTTTTTACTTACTTGGCAGATGTTCATCTTATTTCACCCCCTCAAACAGAACCATTTTGGTTTCAAAATCCTGACTGTGCCAGTTAGATGATGAACAACACAATAATCTGCTCTTGCATCTTTATAAAAATATTTTAAACCTTTCATTCACTCATTTATATATTAATCCACATTTAGTTTCTGCCCACAATATGTCCAAAAGTGGCAGAGGGGAACCAATAAGAAAACATGCATCTGTGTTCAAGAGTTCTATCAATAGTCAGCTAATTGAGGACCATTTACGTGGCAAAGAACAAGAACACTGAGTGAATGAAGGTAATGGAAGGGAGAAGCAGAAAGAGAGACAGCCATGAAGACATTCAATAATAAAAGAGAAAGGATTCATTTTAAAAACACCCCTGATTTTTTTTTTTTCAAAGCAAAGGGTAATTTAGTAGGAATGGAGTAGCATGGTAGGAAGGAACAGCTTGAGAAAAATCAATAAAAATATAATTTTTCCTTCTTTCTCCTCTTCAGCATTTATCCTGTGTAACTCCCTCATCAAAGAGAAGTGATTGCACCGATCCAGGATGTAACATCTGGCTTTAAGGTTACCCAAAGGGGCAGAAAGTAATATGCAAAGAGGTAGAGTGACAAGTTGGTACCCTAGGCTTTTGAATAGCAGCGTGATTTCCCCTGACACAGAGGCAGCTGAACAACAGCAAAGATAAAGTCAACAATATTCAATCAATTCATTTAAGCACCTGCATGGATATAAATTAAATCTCTGAAAAGTAGGATGAATGGGAATATCTTTTATAATTTGAGACATTAAACATCAGAACATAGGGATGAATTTCCTATATGTGGTTTGCAATTAATATTGTATAGCTATACTCTCACCTCTTTATACAAGAAAATCTGTATCAGTAGCAGAAGCAGAAGGCTACACTTGACCTTGCTAAGTAATCTGGTTCTTCTGTCTCAATGTGTTTCTTCACATATACCTTACAGATGCCCATATTGAATGACCCTGGTTCATCCTGGTGCAGGGGAGGCTGTGTGCTCATGCCATTGCTTTCCATGTTACCATTCTTGAGTCCCTGTTCTCACACTTTTCCAAGGGGTACAATGCTTGCCAGTCACAGTATATTCTTTGGCACAATGCCATCCCCCGATAGGACACCATGGCAAAATGGTGTCCCTAATTCTTTCATAAAGATCAGGAACAACAACAGCAAAAAAAAAAAAAAAAAAAACAACAACCTGTATTTATTACATGTGTCCAATATAGGATACCAACTACCAGCACACACACGCATGCACACACACAGACACACACACAGAGAACAAGTTATTTCTGAGTTTTCTGTTCAAATGCATGTGTTACTTGTTCATTCATTTTATCACAGAGTAGTTTTTGCAAACAGACAAGTGGGAACAAATGTTAAGCGTTTGAGAACATTTTATAGAAACAAAGACATTTGAACTGGGGGAATTCTATCCATTTTCTTAATTTTTTATGTAAAGCAAACTTACTTCTTTTATTCTTACAATCATATGGGATGACAAATGAACCAAAGGTGCAGAATTCAGAACTGAACATCCATTGCAATAAGTAATTAGCGAAAGTCCTTTGTTTTCTAACATGCTTCCCTGAAGAGAGGTGTATAGGACTCACAATTCCCTTGAAATTGTTTTCTTAGATACTACCTTCTTTTAAATCTTACTTTTAAAAAAAGGAAAGAGTGTGCATTTTGACTTTAACAACAGCTTCAGTTATTTGAAATGGATACAATAATATGGCATAATTTTTAATTTTACATGATTATAATTATTATAATGAGACTACTTGCAGGAACCATTACTTTTCTTGATATTGGACCTTCCCTTCTGCAGAATATTTCAGCTAAGTAGAGGTGCCCTCTTCTGGTTACTATTTACAATAAGTCATTAAGATTCAAAAGAAGATCCTAGAAAGCTGCCAGTTAAATTTTACTTTGTTTTAAGGAAAGAAAGTTATAATCGCTACAGTGATATTTATGGATTTGGGAGATCACTAAAGTCTTAGAGAATGTACCCTTGAATCTTAATGATTTTATAATTTCTATAGTATGTCTGTTCCTTTTATCCTGCACCTCTATGGCTTAAACTTCTTTTGCAAAATATAGGAATTGGTAGGTGCTACCCACAGAAGGAATTATTAAGTACTGAATCATTTACTGATGGAGAATTTGATTTTTAAAATCATGTAGAATCTTCCAAATCATTCATATTCCATTTGTAAAAATCAGGTGCCCAGATTGTGTGATGGTCCTTTTCCTACCTTCCTCCCCGTTATTATCATAATCCTTAAATCTTAATGAGAACGTTCCCATTAGTCACAAAGAACAGCTGCTACTGTACAAGGCTTGCTACCGTATAAGATATTGCCATACAAAGTACAGCTCAAGCATCTCTTTGATGCTTCCGATTAACTTTGTTAACTGCTTCAAAGTGTGAACAAAGATTTGCCAATGAAGAGAAATTTTCTGCCACTATCCTTTATGAGTCATATAAAATGCGCGTTTCTACCATAGCCGATAATATAAATTATAAAATATAATGCAACAGTCAAAATAAGTGCAAATAATTAGCCAGTTCTAGCATTTGGTTTCAGTGAATATGTTTCTCAACATATGTATTTCTCCACTAATCCTGACCTAGAGATGAATTTTCTAATCAGTCATTACCTATATTAAGAACATATACCAAAGTGAAGTTTTTTTTTTCTTTTAAGATTTTGTTTTATTTATGCATACAAGAGCTGGGGTACAGGATCCACCAGAGAGAGACAGAGCAGGGAGCAGAACAGGTAGGTTGACTGAAATTCACTGCTGAGAGGCACAGCCGGTGAAGCAGGAGAGAGGTCTGCTGCGCCATGTGGGTCCCCTCCCTGGCCGGGGATCAAAGTTGTTCTGCAGTGGCTGTGGAAGCCCCACAGTGTGGCGCTCAACCCCTGAGCCACCAGGGAGGCCCCAGTGTGAAGATCTTATCCAAAATACAGATGCAAAATATAGATGCACCTATTTTCTATAGTGAGGAATTAAATATTCTCAAAGGTTATAAAGAAAGATTTCCTGAAAATAAATATTCTAGACTATAGTAATAAAAAAAAAGTGAGGGGGAAGAGCCAACTTATATTAAATGCTGTTGGCAATAACATAGCTAAATGTATTCAATAGCTTGAGTTTTCCTAGAACTCTAATAAAGAGATATTCTCTCACTGCCATTCTTAGTTGAAGAGATAAAGATACTTAAATAAATAAAGAGGGAAAAGCTAACAAATGGTAGAATAATTCTTAGCTACCATAATTATTGCCTCCATAAAGATATTTGTATTTTTTTCTAGAGCTTTCTCTGAAAGAATATTGTAATCCAAACCAAAAATGTATAGTTTTTTCTTCTACATTAGGCCTAAGTCCCTGAAACACAAATTATTGTTAATTTTATCTTTGTATACTTCCGGTAGATTTGAATAGCATGTGGTCACATTTTTGTAGGATATTTTTATACACTTAGGCTTATATATTCATTTATTCATTTCTTCTGAATCTTTTCCACATTCACCATTTTTTTTTGAAATTTAAGTTAAAATAATTATTCTACTAATATTTAATAAGTCACATACATAATGAACATCCCCCTATGTAATATTTATATGCATGTGATTATTATTACCTACTGGTATATTTTAACACCTTTAAGTACATTACAGTAAATGCCTCCAGATTTCTTTTTCCTTTGAGTCTCAAAACCCTTTTAGAATGTTTTGGTTATTCTAACTTGTCGGAACATTACTTGCGAGCCAACATTTTCCTAAAATCCTCTAAGATCCTTATGGATGTTAGGAGATTTGGTTCTTTTATAGCATCTGGGTTCTGGAGTAGGTGCAGAAACCATCTCCATTATTACAGACTATGAGATCTCGAACAATGAGATGATTACCTAACATCCAGTTCTTAGTTGCTTCCTCTGCAAAATGAGGTTAATACTAGAATCTGCTTCATACACTTGTGAGGGTAAATCTGTATCCTCAAAAATGCTTAGCACAAAATAGATATTTTATATTTACTAATATCACTATGATTACTATCACTCTATTACTACCGCTCTACCACTGCTACTACTATCACTACTGTTATCACTACTCGCACCACTACTACCATTGCACCTGCTACTATGACTGCTGCTGCTAATACTAACCCTACTGTTACTACTACTGCTGCTATTACTAATGCTACTGTTACTACGGCTGCTGCTGCTGCTACTACTGCTGCTATCACTATCAGTACTATTATTACCATTATCACTACTCACACCACTACTACCATTGCACCTGCTACTATGACTGCTGCTACTAATACTAACACTATTGTTACTACTGCTGCTGCTACCACTAATGTACTGTTACTATGACTGCTGCTGCTGCTACTATTGCTGCTATCACTATCACTACTGTTACTACCATTATCATTAATCACACCACTACTACCATTGCACCTGCTACTATGACTGCTGCTACTAATACTAACCCTACTGTTACTACTACTGCCACTACTACTAATGCTACTGTTACTACTGCTGCTGCTACTACCACTAATGTACTGTTACTATGACTGCTGCTGCTGCTACTACTGCTGCTATCACTATCACTACTGTTATCACTATTTGCACCACTACTACCATTGCACCTGCTACTATGACTGCTGCTGCTAATACTAACCCTACTGTTACTACTACTGCTGCTATTACTAATGCTACTGTTACTACGGCTGCTGCTGCTGCTACTACTGCTGCTATCACTATCAGTACTATTATTACCATTATCACTACTCACACCACTACTACCATTGCACCTGCTACTATGACTGCTGCTACTAATACTAACACTATTGTTACTACTGCTGCTGCTACCACTAATGTACTGTTACTATGACTGCTGCTGCTGCTACTATTGCTGCTATCACTATCACTACTGTTACTACCATTATCATTAATCACACCACTACTACCATTGCACCTGCTACTATGACTGCTGCTACTAATACTAACCCTACTGTTACTACTACTGCCACTACTACTAATGCTACTGTTACTACTGCTGCTGCTACTACCACTAATGTACTGTTACTATGACTGCTGCTGCTGCTACTACTGCTGCTATCACTATCACTACTGTTATCACTATTTGCACCACTACTACCATTGCACCTGCTACTATGACTGCTGCTGCTAATACTAACACTACTGTTACTACTACTCTGGTTACTACTAATGCTACTCCTGCTGCTACTGCTACTACTGTTACTACTACTGCTGCTGCTGCAGTTTTCTGTTTTAAACCTGTGTATTTCTCAGCTTGCTGTTTTAGTCATTTCAGCTGTTATTACAAAACTACCACAGAGCAGGTGACTAATAAACAACAAAATACATTTCTCAGTTCTGCAGTCCAAGATGAAGGAGCTAGAAAGATTGGGAGAAGATTCCTCTTCCAGGCTGCATACTTGTCATTGTGTCCTCAGATGGCAGAAGAGCTGGGAGGGCAGCTGTGTGGGATCTCTTTACAGGAGCACTAATGTCATTCCTGAGGGCTACACTCTTATCACCCATTCACCCATCAAAGACCCTGCCTCCTAACACCATCATCTTTTCAACTCTACATATCTTCCATTACATCCTTCATTTTTGCTCTTAAATATTACTTTAGAGAAACAACAGGTAAATGAAAAACAATTCCATAAGTTACCTATCTCCTCTTTACACTCCTCTTGAACTAGGGAGAGCTTCTATATTTTCTTCTTCCATGTCTTTACTTTTCACTCAATCCTCAGCCACCATAGTCCAGCCACCCCTCCTGAAATTGTCCAGTAAAGATGCCTCAGTTGCTCATAGTCTATGGACATTTTCTCATCCTTATCATAGTGAGCCTCCTGGCATATGGAACATGTCTTGTATATAGGTTTTGTAATACTTAATTATCTTATGTGATACACTGGCTGTCCAATTTTCAATTTCCATCTTTTACACTACACTCTCTTTCTCCCCCATCTTTAAATATTGGTATTTTCCACATTCTGCCTTGCCTTTTTTTTTTCTTTTCAACTCTACATATCCCAATGGCTTTATCTTTAAGTCAATGTTACAGAGTGTTTTATAATTCCAAACCGTATAGTCCATTATTCATTGGATACTGCCACTGAGTTTTATGCAATTAAGCATTTGGTATCTTTCAAATCTACTTTTGGTTCATCATTTCTATTTGTATTAATATAAAAGGCAGAAAGATACAGTAGATGGAGTTGTCTCAATGGAGATCCAGACTTAATATGACTCAAACTCTGGCTCCACTCCACAGTGGTCAATGCAGGTCCTTTCTATGCTTTTATTTTATTTGATTATTATAACTTACCATAATTATAGCAAAAGGACAGGATCCATGAAGGAGTAATTGAGATCATGTTTGCAAGGAAACCTAGAATAGTGTTCAGAATTTAGTAAATGATAGAAAGTTCCTCTTCCTCCCATTTAGAACAGATTTATGAAGTATCACCTAGACTCAAACAATGACTTCCCAAGTGGCCTTTCTGTTCCATTATCCTCTCCTTTAAATCCGACCTTTACAATACAGCTAGCTACATTTCTAAGCACACATTTTATTCCATCAGTTGCTTACATGCAATCTTCCGTTAACTGCTCAGTACCTACTGGCTTACATTATACTTTGCATTTTCAAAACCGTGTCCCTTCCTGACTCCTTCCCAGCATCTTGTTCTGCTAGATCTTCACATTCCTGGTCTCTAAAAGCTTGTTGTTGCTGAAAGCTGCACCTTTCTCAGGCTGCCATTTCATTGGGTTGCATCTTTTCTTCCTTTACCTAGCTCCTTCTTGTCCATCTAGCAAATGTCTAGTTGCTTTTCTAAGAAACATCTCATGTGTATCTCTTTTTGACACATTTCTTGAGATGAAAGAATTACTTCTTCTCCACTGTGTTCTCATTACCCCACACAATCTCAGTTTTAGTAGTTATTTCATTGAATTGTCATCCTTGATATATTATCTCATCTATCAGTCTTAGGGTTTATCTCATCATAAGCTGTATTTGTATCCTTACTAGAAAGTAGACACTCTCTAATCATCTACTGGATGAATTAATGAAATAATACATGATTCTATTCTATCCTAAAGAGAAAGCAAATGCAGGACATACTTATCTTAGCATCTCCTGCATCACTGGGAACTTGTAAGTATATCAAAATATTGGCCAACACTTAGTGATTTCTAATTAGCTACCAGGTGTAAGTTTAAGAATTCAACTAGTACATACATTTCATTTTCCCAATAACCTTATGAGGAAGGTAAAGGCACAGGAAAGGTAATACATTTACTTAAGTGGAACCACAGGGATTAGAATGCAGTCAGCTAACTCCATAGCCTACACATTCAACCATGGTACAATATTTGACATAGCTAAAGAAAGTATATAGTTTCTCAAGCAAATATTTTCAAATCTATGCATATATGTGTTATGATTTACCTTAGAAATATTTATGAAAGAAAACCACATTCTGAGCCTCTAAGATTTTTTTTTTATTTCCAAACTAAATAATTCAGGTTATCTCACAACTTTAAAACCTTCCTTTTATATGGAGCCTCCAAGGAATCAAATTGTTGGGAATATATTAACTGTAGGATTTAAATGACATAGTGTAGTTTAACACAAATAAATTAATTGAGAAAGTTTTAAGAAATTCATGTTCTCCTCCAATAAATGTTGCTACCTGGAGGCAAAGACTAGCTACAGGGCGAATAAAGAATAAGGTTTACATATCTATATGTATAAACTAATCTCAGATTTGCTGTAAATAATAAATGCACCTACCATGTTACCCTTTCATTTTCTTTTAAATTTTATACAAATATAATGAGACTTCTGATTAAATTTCTACAGAATAATACTCTTTTCACATTATCTTTGAAAAGGCTTCCTCTATTCATACCCATCGGGGAATATATTCTCTTGATGCATATTTATATAATATGACCTTATTATCGTGAACTTAATTTTTATCACCTGTGAGTAACATTTATGTTGAAATGGATTGCATCTCAACACAGTTTCACATTCATTCTACACTGCTCCAGAGAGAATTTCTGTATTAAGCTTAACTCAGAAACAAAAGAAAGCAAAAAGAAAATGTCTTCATGTATGATAAAATAAAATTTATAAAACCATGTTAGTGTGTTCAATGATCAAATGAAGAATTGTTCAATTATCAAATGAACAATATCAAAATATCAAATGCAATTTTGATATTTACATAAGAAAAATAATCCTCAATATCTAACAGTGCTGGGAATAAATATTTTTTCCAACATGGAAGATGATTCATTCTGGGTTTTCAATGGTCCAATTTTCTTATTCTCTCTGCCAACAATGACAACACACAGTGTGATGAATCTAAAATGTAGCACAAGTAACATAATTCAATAATGAAAGAAATACTTCCATCTTAAACAACTAAAGAAACAATTCCTTATTGTAAATCCTAATTTTAAATGTTTCATCAAATATCACCATTCCTTTCCTTACTAATATTCCTGGAGAAAATATGTTTATTTTGAACCTAGTGATGGAAAGCCAGCAAACTGAATGTTTTTGAAACTAATCAGTTCATTATTTTAGACATGGTTGTTCTGATTCAGAAGGATTCAGTAGGTATATACCAAGATAGCTATAGCCCTTCACTGGGTAGCGCATCATGCCAAACAATGTTAAACCACAATTTCCCCATACACAATTTAAATATCACCAGATACCTTTTCTGAACCAGAAACTCTGCTAAGACTTGGGGGTAGAAAACACCCAGAAATTTCATTTTCATGAAATGAAGTGCTTTTGCAGTCATTCTGTTTTGAATCTAGGTGAAGGAATCTAATGAAGAATGTAATTATAAATTTACCGTCTCATTTCGGTTAGGTTAATGGACTTGTTGGCTATCAAAACAAAGGGTGATGTATGACTAGGAGGAGACACAATGCAATACCTGCCAGTTTATATCCTTCTCTGGATCCAGGATTCATTTGTTCACAGTCCTATGAATGCTAAAAACCGTTTGCTGTTGCCTCGTTAACGTGGGCAACTACTTGATTGTAATAATCTCAAGTTTTAAAAGCCCGATTAACATTTCTTTGTGTGGGTGGCACAGATGTAAGCTTAGGGGAGTTGAATTTAATGTTCAGGTTCAACCTAACAGTTTCTAGTAAGTGTGAAAATACGAGGGACTTGATAGTGCAAGCGTTATAATAATTGGCCTAGTCTTTGAGCTGGGTAATAGAAACAAAAATAAACAAACAAACAAAAACCAAACACGGGTTCTGGAACAGCAGAGAGGGAAAACGAAAAGACATTTTTGTTAAGATTGTAGATTTCCAGAGGACTGAGGCGTTATTGAAATTCAGGAAGTGGTAACTGAGGAGTGGCCTACTTCAAGCTGAGATGACAGAGTCTGAGCAATTTGTAAGATAAGGTGGAGGTATGAAAGTGTGTCTGAGAGGAGGTTAAGGCACTGACCGACTGGAAAGATCGTCTACACTGACGTTGAAGTCACCAAGATTTATGGCTGGGGACGGGGCTGGTGAACAAAGCAGTAGCTAAGTTCTCAAGAAATGAGGGGTGAACGGTGGAGGAAGATTTGAGGACTGACGGTCAGTGCCAGGGGACTTCTTGGGTGTTGGATTTATGCTGTCTGTAGCCTGTGGGGTGGCTGCAGGATGGATTTCTGATATGCACACTCTGCTCAGTGAATCAGCTGTGCTAAGGAAGTGGGGATGGCTGTACCATCATCTCACAGCCGATTCCAGTTACCAGTTGCATGGCCTTACAGTGGACAACTGGGATTGCGCAAAGTGAACTTTACGGAACATGAATGCTTGCTAGTAGCTAATAGGTATACATCAATAAAGGCTCCTGTCCTTATCAAGGTGTAGGAAATCCTGCTTTTGTTTTTCAAAAAAAAAACAACTTAAACTGACATGTTCATGTCAGTACTGGTCAGAATGAGCTATGAATCACCAAAGAGAGATTCTATAGACAAATGTTGCAGGACTCTTTCACTGGTTTGGTCAAGAACATTCATTAACATCCATTAGATGCCAGTTTTGGCTAAAACCTAGTAGGGGCAGGCTATTGAAGATAACAGCCATTGTTTCAAGTGCCTGGCTCACAGAAATGCATGCCCACTGGTAACAGGTGGCCATGAAAATTATTAAGACAGTCACCCTATTCTATAAAGGAGACGCTGTCCTTTAGGAGTTTATTCTAAGAATATGAGGCTATTATTAGAATAATATTGTAAGTAATAGTCTAGAGAAATTATATGCAAGCTCTAACTATAGATATGCTCATGGCAGTATAGAGTAAACAATATCAGGGACTAAGTGAATGAATAATAATAGATTGTTGTTTAAGTTAATGACAGAGAATCTATAATGGGATCTCTGTGAAGCTATTTAACATATTGCAGAAGCATACAATGCTTTGATTTGGAAATACACTGGTAAATAAGCAAAAGTGGGTTATAAATAATACACAAAGCACAAGATTTATAGATGTAAAGAAAAGGGTCTGTATTTGATTAAAAATATATATGTGTATATATGTTTGATGAATCAAAAGAGAACACAAAAATATATATTCAAGTGTCTTTTGTCCATATGATGGGATTGCAGGTGCTTTATCTCTTTTGGTTTTTATCGTTTACCTATTATTTTAAAAATGTCTATAGTGATCACACAACATATCAGATTTGAAGAATGTGAACTTGATGTATATGTGTGTGAAAATTTTGTTGATTCTCCCCCCCACCCATTTATAGCACAAAGATTTGTTTCTCTAACCAGTGTTACAAAGATTAAAGAGTCAGCATTTTAGAGACAAATCAAATGGTAGTTAACTCTCTTTCTGTATTATTTACAATACTATAGTTACAAAAATTTTGAGTCTTGCCTGCTACTATCTTAAAATGCTTTCAGAAGAGAGCTTTTCAGTATTAAATAGTGAGGGTAGTTTTATTTTTATCATCAGCTGAATTTAGGAAAACCGCCAGACTTAAATTTAAAAAATGGTATATTTCCAGATTATTTTAGGTATTATAATTCAGTGTATTTTATATCAAAGCATAACCATTTCCTTGCTCAGAGTCAAGACTGAGTAGTACTCATTAGTTACAGAATAGGAGTCAAACATTCATTCACAAACATTCGCAAAATCTACATGACCTCTTCCTATTTAGTAAGGAGACTAAATATTAGGATGATTTAGACAAGAAATGTAGATTTTTAGGTACAATCTGAATCAGAGCTTTATAATAAAAACAATTATGCAAAGATTTACTGAGTTATAGCTTCAATGAATGTTTCACATGTTTCTTCAAACAAGCTCACACGATACCTCCTACCAAAGATAAAGAACTGTATGACCTTCACAGGAACCCACACAGAGATATATTCAGAAAAGACAGTACAAGCATTTTATCCATAAGGTTTTACTTATGGATTCTACATGTAATGTGTTATTGAAGATTTTGGTTAACATTCTCTATTTATGATTCTGAAATAGCAACACTATTCTTACAAATAACATCTAGAGATCCCATTAGTATTAAAGAACTAAATATAATTTTGAAATCATCATTTATTCCCAAGAGGAATTTTTAGAGTTGAAGTAATTGGCATTCAAGTTTATCTGTGAGCTGTTGAAAGTTACACAGTTTTTCATCGTCCACATATGGTCTAGAACTCAAGTCTCCTAGTTGATGACAATGCAACTTTTACTTTTTGTTGTTACTGCCTGAACAACACAAAGAATTCACCTTTTTTGTTGCAAAAAATATATATAGGTGCCCTCTTGGAGTTTAGTGAGTATACCTGAATTTGGCTTTATCCTATGCTTTTATTGCCTTATTGTCACTATTGTGGAATAGCAAGACATGGCATGATGCCTGATGAGCTTATTTCCTGACCTTCATTGAAAATGTTATAAATATAATACAGTATGTTTTAGTCCAAAAATTCTAGGGCTTGCTTTTCAGTCATCTCAAGAATATTTGAGCTCAAGACATGCAACTGAATGTAGAAAGAGTGTATTTAAAGCTATCCTAATGACCTTCCTTTGAAAAATGTGTAAGCTATGCAGACATGTAGTCTCTTACATATGACCCACTCATGCTGATGTATACATTATTATCTGGATAAGTGAGTGCCTAGGCACTGCTTCCAGTTTGAAGTCTTCTATTAATTCCACACAATCAATTTACATGCTCTTTCTAAAATACAGATCTAACCATGCCACTCTCCATCTGAAATGATCCAGGGTTGCCCTATTGCCCACTGGATAAAATCTATAATCATCTCCATGAAATGCCAGGCTCTTCACAGTCTTATTCTTACCTGCACTCCTGGAACACAGCTTTATTGTCCTGTCCTCCCCTTCAACGCGCCACCCAATTCAGCAGCATTGCTCTTCTGGAAGACATTTCAGCTATTTTCCCATCCCAGAGCAGCTTGTGCTGATTATCACCATATCACAAAATTATAATGTTCTGTTTACTCCTTGCCCCTGACACTGGGCTCCAGGTTTTTATTGGCAAGAACCAAGTGGCATTTGTCTACGTATCACCAGGGCTTTGTACAGTAATTGGAACTCAGTGTATATATTGAAAAAGCATAAAGAGGAAACAAATGGAACTACAAAAATGAATCACTCCACTGATATCTGCTTATTTTATCCAGTAGATTCACATCAGGAAACTAGAAATTTCACATCCCGTGGCATGATAAGCCATGTGCATAGTTAAAGCTACATTTAACCAAGTAACTGGATAGTGCACAGATCAATAGTTTGTTCCCATCTTCCAATTTTATTATAGAAAAGAATCATCTATGATCCTTGTTAAAATGTAAAAATTTTCCTATCCTACCCAGAGATTATGATGTAGTTTGTGGTAAGCAGTCACTGAAAGAACAGTACACTAGGAGAGATTTTATCAAGATTTCTGTGATATCCTATATTCCTGCAATTAAATTATCTCCCTCTCAAATACCTAGATATTAGACAACTTAAAATTTACTGATGGTTTATGTACTCATAAGCCATTTCATGTAACAACACTCATCAATGAAAGTGATGACTTGCACTGCAAAATGACTTCTGCCAATATGTACCAAAAAAAACAACAGTATTTTTATTTCCAGTATTGATTTATTGCTTCTGTACTTATTGATTCTATTGCTTATTAAAGTATTTACTCAGGTCAAAGTGATCTAACAAGACTGTGTACATGAAGAGACCAACTGTTATAGTTCACATGCATATTCTGTGCTGCTGGGGTTCACACATAATCTTCCATTTATTTCAGGTAAACAGAAAGGATAGCTGCATAGGAACTAAATAAAAATAAACTACTTGACTTGGGTTTTTCTCCTTCCTTCTTTCAGTCTTTCTTTCATTTTTTGTTGTTCTTTGATTTCAAATTATTCAAGCTGTTCAGGTTATTAAACAGTGAATCCGGCTGACTTACAAATACAGAAATATGCCACGCAGACTTTTAGAGAAAGCTCTTTAAGAGCGTCTATTATCTACTGAAGAACTAATGCACTCTCTTAATTGTGCCTGCTGGGTGATCAGAGACAACCAGAGAGGAATTCAGGCACATGCAGAAATGTAAGCCTGGAAAAGGACATCGGCTCAGCAAGAAAGGTTTCAGGAGCCTTTGACAAATGAGACAAAGCAAGTCAAGTAATAATAGAAGGGCTTTTTGAACATTTTCAGTAATTTGGTTATAACTAACTCGAGAGTGCATTAGCAGAAGATTCTTAATCAGACCCTACTTTTCCATTAGAGAGACTAATTACAGTGTGCCTCTTATTGGTAGATTTATTTTTCTTCCATAAAAAATGCTTAGAAAATATAAACGAATTTGTTTGAATTTTCCTTTTTCCATATCTCTGTTGTCTGAGAGGTTCATCGCTGTCACATTAGCACAAACAGAGGGCACTGTTCTCTAAATAATCCCTGTCCTGCCGGCCAATGATTCAACCAAACCCACATTAACACAAGATCAACTCCCATCCCTCAAGCGGAGTGTCTGTTGTAAAATCTTGTTTTTACAAGTCTGGTTGAATTGCACTCTCTTAATTCCAGTCCTTTTAGAAAAATTACATTCAATCTGAATGATTTATTTTTCCTTTTGCTTAAAATATCTGTTGTTAGACCAATGGTCCGGTTAAAAAGACACCTAGTTTATATGAGTCGGCCTGGGAAGAAGAGTTGATCTCATCATGCCTGGGTGACTAAGATCACACTTAATCATGTGTGTGTGTGTTTTGAGATACATTCTTCCTAAGAGAACCCCTGCCTTGAGGTATGATCATGAAGGTATAACTTGCAGAAAAAAATTAGAAAGATGCTAAATTCTCTAGTCATTTAATTTTACTTGCTTTTTATTCAACAAAGCAGTCGCAATGGGTTTCCAGTTGTGTGTGCATCATTAATGGACTAAAAATATTTAAATATACAATCAGTCCACATACAAAAAAGAGTATAAAAGAATATTAAACAAACTTTAGCAATGGAAATTGGGAGAAATAATATTTCACCAGTGTTTACTGAAAAAGTCAAATATGATTTTTTTCAATAAATATTAAGCCACTATATGAACTTTCATATTATTATATATATAATATGTACAGTCTGCTATGTATAGGTTGATCTATGTGTGTATATATGTGTGTATGTATATATGTATATACATATATACATATAGTCTGCTAAAGACAGTGGTAAAAAAAGGCAATATGTAGTCAACATATTTTTAGTTTATGTTAAAAATTAATAAAGTGTAATGAAATACATGGACATTTTAGGAATTTTGAGAACTTTTAGAGTGGTATAAAATTATTAATTACATTTTTATTTTGTCAGTAAAGCCATATATAAGTTAATGCATATAGTTTGACCTCATTGCAAAATGTAGATAATTACACCACGAGAACATACTGCATGATTATTTTGTAGGCTGTAAAATGCTTAAGGTGATATAGCTATCATTGTTATATCCTTAAAATGTTCTCTAAATTTATATTTTGCTAACAATGATAATAAAATCCTACTATGACACATAGTCTTCTAGTTTAAAAGTCTAGAAAATATAGTCTTTGCTGTTTTTTGTTTTTGTTAATTAAAAAGTTGAGAAATTTTGGAAAACCTCAATTATATTCCCCTTATCTTGCTATAACTTCTTCTATGCTTGCTACTTTAGGATTATTATTTAATGTTCTTGCATTTCTGATATAGTTGCCTTATTATATAATTTAATAGGGAATATTTTCCTTGCTGTGGTATATTTCATTTTCCAATTAGTGGTATAATAAATATATATATATACACACACATACATATACAATATATACAATAATGTGTGTATATATATAAATTGAAGATAAAGTTAATGCATAAATGTCCAGATTCCAGATTCAATTGTTTTCAGATTATAATAATTATACTGCATTAAGTTCCTGATGTATATCACCCTTTAACATCTTATCTAACTTATGGAACAGTGCTAGATGGCTCTTTTGTCTCAGCATCCTTAGATGACAATTACAGGATTCATTTTCAGGGCTCCCCATTTTGCCTAGGGCTTAAGTTTCTGTGCTACCAACACAGGAGCCCACCACAAAGCCCCATCATGATGGCCTGAGTTTGATACCAGGCCTGGTACCTAACCCACTTGGCACAGCAGACCTCTCCTGTCTCCCTGCAGCTCCCCTGAGCAGTGTATTACAGAAGACTTGCCTGTTCTGCTCCCCACTCTTGTCTCTGGTGAATCCTCTTACCCCTCCCTCTGGCCTACACCCCAGTTCTTCTACACAAGATAAATAAATATAAATTTTTATAGGCTTCATTCTCTTGCAACAGGGTGCATGGAGGTAAAGTATGTATTCACTCATTTACACTTAAATTTTTGACATTCATTGAGTAAATAATTTCTGAGCACGTGGGTCAAATACTGAGTATACAATTATGAAAAAATAGGCAAAAAAATCATTATTCAAATGTGTATTTTAGTGGGAGCTGAGTTTGTAAAAGGATTTAAACAGAATAAATTTATATAACCTATAACCAGATAGTATAAAAAAACTCACAAAAGAAAAACCTGTACTCAATTAGTATCCAGGAATAAGACTAATTATATTATCATCATAAAATGAGTTATTTTTATTATACTCTGTGGTGAAAAAATTAAATTATATATCATAGTCATGAATAAAGATCAGCATTTGATAGGTATTTGCTATGCTCAAAAATTAAATAGTATTTATTTTAAATTTATGACTCTAATTGTTAACAGTATATATCAGTCTCATATATGACTACTGGTTTGTGAATATGCAAAGACATAAATCTAATAAATCAACAGTGATAAAATTTTAGATGGTAAAAGCAACAATTTGCTCCAGAAAAGTGTAAAATTTTTCCAACCGTCAAATGAAAGAAGACAACAGTTGATAAAATGCATGTATCATTCTTATGCTAGACTCCATAATGAGTATAATGATATAGGCAAATGCAATAAAGTGAGTACTGTTACTCAGCGCCCTAGTTTAAAATATATGGATTACACATATTTAAAGAAAAAGATTCTAAAAAAGCAATTTTATGAATTCAGAAATGAATAAATATTGAAGAATTTAAGATTATGGTGAATAAGATGATCTGAACTTCAAAGATGTTTTATCCAAAAGTTTCCATAACTACAAAAAGAAAACTTTGACTACAACAGAGTTTAGAAAACTAAATCCTCTTAGAATATATTTCAAATCCGTAAATAACAAATAATGAAATCTGATTGAACCTGTCTTCTGAAGACCAAGCCATTCAACACCTACCATATCAACCTACAGAAATCTGTGCTAGTGCATCAAAATTAAACTAGGATTTAGAGTGTTTAATGTTAGTATGTATTTTCTAATTTTTTCTTCAGAGTATAATATATAAGCATTTAACAACTGTTTTCTTAGGAGAGCATTAAGGTGAGGAAATGTTGAAAGATGCAGATAGTATTTGAATTATTTGAAGCATACATGAATGAAATATATTCACTATATTTGAAGTTAAACTTGCTAATGTATGGAATTGATTCTTGTACAAAAATTTATTGAAAAGGAACAATTCTAACTTCTATAAGGTATTATTTGATAATACACAACGAGTCCCTCTAACTTTGTAAATAAACACAGAAAGGACTTTTCAATAAATAGATAGAATGTAATTTATAATAAACATCTGTGAATTACTCATTGACTCTTATTGAGACCACAGTGATGTTTAATTTCATGGCTCACTTTGTCTGGGTAACAGACATATGGTCAAACACTATTCTAGATGTTTCTATGAGAGGCTATTTTTTTAAAAAGGAGATTAACATTTAATTAGTGGACTTTGAATGCAGCATATTATCCTCTGTAATATGAGTGGTCCTCATTCAGACAGCTGAAAGACTTGATATAAAGATTCACATTCCTGAGCAATAGGAATTCTGTTAGCAAATTGCCACAGAAACAACGATATCCAGGGCCCCTAGCTTGCAAGCCCACCCCGCAGATTCTGGGTTTACCATGCCTTCATGCTCACGTGAGTAAGCCAACTTGTCAAAAGAAACCAACACAAACTTTAAAAGAAAATTAACCAAATTTCTATAGGAGTTCTAGTTACTTATCACGTAAAAGCATTTTCCCAGTGGCTAAATTTAGCTCCATTATTGAGTGTCTAGTGTGTGGTAGGTGGGAGAGTGAATAGCTTCTAGAATCCTATGGGATAGGTATCACATCTACATTTCACAAATTGTATAATGGGACTTAAAAAGGCAAGAACTTGCCCATGTTTATGTAACTGGAAAGTGTATTGGAGAACTTTCCATATGAAAGTTGAAAGGCTCTAGAATCCTCCTCCTAAGGTGCTTTGATGAGAAAGCATATACGTTACCAAAACTTGGAATCCTCACTCTGAGTGATTTTTTCAGTCAGTGAAGAATCACTGTCTATCTTGCTTTAGAGAGACCTTTCTGATATAAGGGTAAGAAACAGCTCATTTTTTGCAATCTCTTCCAGGCTCACTATTGTACATTTGTTCCTACAGTAGTTAGCTGCATTGATTTAACCAACCTCCAAGATACTGAAGAAAGTGAATCTAATTTTCTGAGTAAATATACTCAGGATATTTAAATTGGCAACCAAAAGTTATCAAAATTATGCTGCTGGGTTTTGAATAGTAATTTTATTTGAAAAGAGTCTTTGTATAACACACAGTACATGTTTTATTTCTAGCATACATGTACCTTCTAGAATCACAAAGCCATGCTTTAGATCTCAGTTCTCTAGGGGACACTTTGATTTTGAAAATAGAACAGACTTTGTCCTTGTCCTCATGAACTTAATTTCACTAACAACCATATAATAATAAACAAATGTAGGTCTCATTTTTATACATTGAAATAATTACCGCTGTCACAAAGATAATTTTCAGGGAATTTATTCCATTTGTCAGTAAGTACCAACACAGATCCAAATATTTTCATAAAATCATATAGGAATACTATATACATGAAAGATGTGAGTTTATTTTTGTATGGAACTGGATATATGTATGCACACATAATTGATTGTATCATACGAGGGCATATTTTTTATTTTTAAAAAATCTGTTGACACAGTATGTTTAAATATAATTTGGTCTATAAACTGTCTCAATGTTTTATTTCATATTAAATCAATATGCTTACTTTCCCCAGATCTAAACAAGTTGTACCGTAGGGAGTCAGAGTAACAGCAGATGTCAATATCATTTTTTGTATAATTCCTATTTTCCCTGAAATACACTTATCAAGTAACATAACATGTGAAAAGAAGGTGTTGAGACACTGTTTCTAGAACTGATTGTAGGTAAAAGCATCGTTGTCATTATCTTATATACATTATAAAGTGGGAAAATGTTTTTAAAAAAACAATAGTGCCTATTTTTCAATATTTATAATTTGAAATACTTATGGGATTACCAGGTAGAAAAATTCAATTGAAAGTTTGAAGTCAGATTTAAACAGTACTGAATCCTGTGAAACTCTTATTTGATCAGTTGGCCTACGAAAAGGTAATTCTCTAGGTCTCCAACAATATATAGATTTGAGAGCAGTCAGCATAGAATTGTAATATTGTTTAGGCGGTCCTAGAAAAATAATCAAAGGTGGGGCACCTTTCTTGATGATGTGAGATTATGCACAGAGCATGCTCTAGCCTTCCCTGGTTTAAGTTTTCATCAACAATGGAGGATGGCATTTGAAACTGAATTAAAAAGTATTTTTTCCATGATGATTAGTTACAACTGGTGACAGAGAAGAAAAAACATAGAAATTCTCAGTTCCGTAAACCTTACTGCTCTGGAAAGGTGGTTTTGGAGAGATACTGAAACAGCTCAGCAGGAGGGCTTTGGTTTATTACTGTTCAAGGAAGGGGAGGGGCTCTCAACTTTCCTAAGTAACCCCTCTTCTGCTCTCAGGATCCTTGGAACTACTGTTTTCTGTAGCTCCCAGAACTGGGTGGATGTATGTACTTTCTGTTCCAGGATGGCTAATGTGATAGGGCTGGACTGCATGAACTGGCAGCCCAATTACTCACTGGGGAACAGTGTGTAACTCCATTCAGGTCAAGGTAAATTAGGTTCAGAACTCTGCTTCAAACTCTTGGCGAAGAACTATTACTGCTCTGCTAGACTTGTACCTGGGAGAGTGTAGGACTGAAAAGGTTAGATGTTACCATGGGGATAAGCCTCCTTGAGAGGGAGATCCACATGGGAGAGAGAACAACCAAGAAATGGAAAGAAACTTGAACTTCCAGACACTCTCAGTTTCTGATTCTAGCTGTGCCTATGGCATTTCTTTTTAGTTACAAGTTCCTTTGGTTTAAGCATGTATAAACCTCAAGTTCCTTTGGTTTAAGCATGTTTAAACCTCAAGTTCCTTTGGTTTAAGCATGTTCCAACTAGACTTTATGAACTTTCTTATTTACAAAATTCCTGCCTCATACCTAAGGAAGTTGAGGTCGAAGAAAAGAGGGGGTGGGAAACTCCTGATTTATCTCCTGACTATTCTCTCAAAGGCCAAATGTTTCTTCCCAGGTCTCAGCATTCAGATACACCACCAGTTGCCTTTAGCTATTTACCTTGCTGAGCTTACAAAATAATAGCATCATTATCCTTTAGAATGAAGAAAATATCATTCTGAAATCCCAGGTTCAGGCCATTTCTCACATTGCACTGATATAAGTATGTAATGGAGATAAATGCAACTTCTATTGCATTCACAGACCCCCATCATTTTTCAGCATATTTTGCTGTAAAAACAAAAACAAAAAAAAAAAAAAACCTCTATTCCTACCTATACATTTTACAAATGCATTAAAAATTCCCTTCAATTTGAAAATCTTTCTCTATAAGAAAATAAATCATTCTTATAGCCAGCGATTTCAATCATTCTGGATTCTGAAATGTTCTTTTACTCAATTTTCCATAAAAAAAATTTCTCCTCCTTAAAGCTCCACTCATATACCACCATCTCCAAGCATCATTTTTCTCTCAATCCATTCCATAAGCATATACATTCACCTTTATTTTTCTATCCACAAATATTAATTAAACATGTATTAATGGGCCCGCCCTAGTGGCGCAGTGGGTTAAGCAACACACTATGAAGCAAACCGCAGCCACTGCAGCACGAGTTCGATTCCTGCCGCTGGCCAGTGAGGGAACCCATATGGCGTAGCAGATCTCTCCTGCCTTGCCCACTGCTCCCCTCAACAGTGTGTTTCTGTCAATCTGCCTGTTTTGCATCCTGCTCTGTCTGGTGGATTCTCTCATCACCCCCACACCTCTGGCCTGTACCCCAGCTCTTGTATGCATAAATAAATAAATCTTAAAAAAAACATGTATTAATGTATTAGATGCAATATTGATCATTGAGTATTAAAAAAAGAGTTCAGAATAGCACTCTGCCTTAAAGGAAGTTATAATCTAAGGGGAATAACCAATAAATACATTAACAATTCACCGACCTCTACCCTGAGCTTGCAGATACATAACTATAAATGAGAAGGAAGTAGAAGATGCATTAGATGATGAATGAGGAGGTGACAGGAGCTAAGGAGAGATACTGCTGAAGCAGGAAGGAAATATCATACCCAAGAGAAAGGCTAGAATTTATCATGAAGGAAACAGAGACCCACAGAATGACTGTAAGGAAAGGTAAAATATAATTGGGTTGCATTATAAATGGTCACTGTAGCATCAGGATAGAGGATGCATGAAGCAATCTTTCATATTGATTTGCCTAAGATGGTCTAGCTCACACTTGCTATAGATGTCGTTATAATTGCTGAGGCCCACCATCCATTTCTAAAAAAATAAATCTTCAGTAAAATGACCATTCTAAGGGTGGATTATATTGAGGATAATTAAGCACCAAGAAGCAAATTTAAGCCCACTGGATATCTCTGCCTTAATGAAGACTAGAGAGAAAGGTTCCACAACTAAGTCAATGGCCAGGGAGATGAAGGCACAACAGAAACATTTTATTCTACCCTCGTCAATTACTTGTGCTTTGAGTTAGCACTGAATGTACTTTGTTTTGTGTTGGATTATTTATATTCTTATTTTCCCCACTCAATCTCTAATTCCTTACTTTCCTGGAGGGCAAGAGCTACATGTTCAAGTTCTGTTTTTCTTCAGAAATCAGTACCATGCTTTGAAAAAATGGCTCCCTAAAAAAGTATATATTGATTGGAATAAAGGTTTAACAGCATATTGTACAAAGAGTAATAAGTGGTTCCAGACCTTTCTAAGCTTCTTTATTATTCACCGGGAATGGAATTTTATTCTCATGAGATAAGGACATTGGACTTTGTCTATAACAGACTCTCAACAAAACTTTTGAATGAATGATAAAATTCTCATTTTGTATAGTGGGGATGCATAAATCTTTGTCCTTCTTAGTCGGTTTCCATATTGCCATATATATTTTTTTGCATGATTTACAATGCTGTGTTCTAAGTTCTTCATCATGTGTCTTTGAGGTGCTCAAGTAAGAGGTATGTGTCATTATATTCTCTTTGGTTAGAATAATGCCTGGTACTTGAGCAGGTTTTTTATTCCTCTGGAAGCATCAACAAAAAGTAATTAGCTTTCTAGATAGGGCGCCTTAAACAAAACCATATAAATAACAATCATTCATTTCAAATACTATCAAATAGAAAGGGAATGATATTTAGAACGGTGTATTTTCTATTTCACACACATATATATATTAAGTATCAAATATATTTTTTGTGCATCTACTGTCCATATTACTATAAGTAGCTCCCCCATGTACTGTTATAATTAACATGCAATATAAACTTTGAGCGTTCAACTTAAGCTTTTTTCCCCAAGTTAAATTGTTTTATAGTTTCCTGGGGAATTGCTGTCTAAAGTTTATCAGCACGATAACTATGATTCCATGCATAGAATCTTGCATTAAACAGCAGATTTGCTGCTACAGAGTTCAGCAGTCTTTTGTTTTCTCTCAGTACTGCAATACCACTTACCCTGAAATATCTATAATTCAACAATATGTATGCAGGTCATATTTAGTTTGTAATGCGAAGAGCATAATTGCTTAGCAGGTATCTTCAGTGTGAATCATGCTGACACCGACCCTTCCCACTTGATGACCACATTTATTCTCAGTCTGATTTTTCCAGAACTCAATAAAAATTATTCATGCCAAGGACGTCATGATGGATCTATAACTCCCTCATAGTTTGACCTACTTTTCCCCAACAACCCAAAAAGGTCCTGACCTCTATTATCAAAATCTCAATGCAGATGGAAGCTCTGATGAGATTCTAATTAAGTGAAAACCTTCCTGTAATTATACATGTTCACTATTTAATGAGAATCTTTCTATAATTAGAAATTTATTTGGACACTTTCAGATTTCACAGACTGTTGCAGTGAGGTCCTAATTCAAACATTTTTTATTCATGATGGGGCAAAGTTCTCGTCCCCATAAGTGCACCCCTGCCAAGGGAAATTTCTCCTTTAATTAAGTGTACTGTGTTGTTGCATGATGACTCGCAAAACTTATTTTCACTCTTCTTTTTCTCTTCTTAATACCTGGCCAAAAATCAGTGCAACAGGAAATGTTAGAATTATCACCATTAAAGTAATTTAGGAATATTTTACCTTGGAAAAAGCCACTAGGTCTTTGATTTTTCCAAGGCCCTAGTATCAGCAGCAAAAGAGAGAAACAGGAAATGACAGGGATAAATGCCTTAATTGAGGAATCACTGGGCCTGGGGTAGGGAGACGCGAAGTTCGAGAAACTCGGAGCACACTTGTTTGCTCCACAGTTCTATTTTCTTTTCATTTCCTCTCTCTATCTTGGATCATTTCATGTTGAATCAGCTTTGCTAAATAGCTTTGTCTTTGTTCCCTCCATCTCAACACCCTAGAGAAATCACACTCTTCTCAGACTCCTGCATCCACAGGAAACCCAGTTTTACTCATAAGTAGAAAGTTCCACACTGTGAGTCAGATAGTAATAAAGCACAAACCCAGCGCCTGGAATGAAGCTGGCTGCATTATCCCCGCCGACCGGCTGGGCAGTTTCTGAGGAACAGACTTCTCTCTGCTCTCAAAAATATATTAAAGGCTTTTGTTTGTTGGCCTGTCATTGTTTAAGATCAATTCTTCTCTGTCCAGCTGGGAGGATCTCAAAATTCTGTCCATTTAGAGAGTTGTAACATTTCCCATCATTTAGAAGAAACTTTAGCAATTTTAGTGTAACATCCGAGGAAACAGAGACTTAGGTGATGAAATCAGTAAGTGGCTCCTAAACTTGAAGCTCCCTGGTCAGTGAGAAACAAGTTTCTGATACCCAGCGCGGCTGTGCTGAGGATCTGTGAAGCATGGGAAAACAGCAGCATAAAATAACAATGGGACTGAAGCTTGTTTTTCTTCTGTACACTCATTCCCCTGAAACAGTGGAATAAAACGTAAATGTGTGGAAGTCTTTGTGTAGCTTTCGAGGGCATAAAATCTTGATAATTTTAAGGAAACTTGAAGTGTTCATCTCCAGCTCCCCATTTAGGAAGAAATGCTCTTAACAATGAAATGCTATTTAAATAATATGATCATATGAAGCAAAACCATTTTATAAATTACTGTTGCAATTTAAAATACAAGGCTTATTCTAAACGCCACACATAAAATATTTGAGTGAGTCAATAAATGAATGAAATATGCAAAAATATCCCTTGTGAAATTTATTAATGTCAAATAAGAAAAACAAAAACTAATGCTGGCAATACATGTGAACTTTAAAACATTTATCAAGTATTTCTGCATTATATAGGCATTGCTGCCACAGTACTTTACTGGAGATTTGCTGTGAATCTTGTAGCAATTTGTTACAGTTGTGTGTTTAATCTTCTAGATTGCATTTTTAAGTGGTGTGAGACTAAGGATGTGTTCTGCTCTTATGTCTTCCATAGAGCAAAAGACGAACATGGCATGGTGACAGGAACAGAAGCTACTCCAGGCTGGATAGTAACAAAGGAATTTAAAAGTAACCTTTTTCAATGCAGAACCTCCAGGAAGTGTAACTGACTTTTTAGTTAAAGAATGTATCACTCAATCCATCCCAGATTTAGTATGCTTAGAAGATATGCAGATAATTTCTAATAGCAAGTACATATTGTCATAAATGATTTTTTAAAAGAGTTTTCAAGCAAAAATGGTGTACCTGTTATCTTTCCTAGAGTATTTAAACAGACTGAATTTTTTTACCTTTCAACTTGTTTTCTTCAATGACTATTATTTACTCCAAGAGAAAGTTCAAGTTTATGGATAACATCATTTATTTATGACAGAATGAATCTTTTAAATCTGATAAAAATTACAAGGTTATAAAGTATATTAAGTCCGCTAACAGATGACTTAACTTCTACACTTTCTGACATTTTCTGCAATAACATTTTATTTTAAATGTCAACCATACATAAATTCAATCTCGTCACAGACACTGAGATGTTCAAAAGTTCTCAATTTTAAACAGAGGGAGGGGAAAGAGAGCCAGAGAAAGAATAACTTTACAACCCTGTATCTGTAAATGCCTTAAAATGTTCATCCCTTCTGTAAAGAAAAAAAAAAAAACCTGAAATGTGGCAATAAATTATGCAATGCATCATAAATTTTGAATTGCTCATTGTAATTGTGGTACTATGTTTCAGAACAATGTCACACAGAAGGAAACATCAGATTCCACTTCTTCCTGAGCTGGGAATATAATTTCTCTAGAGTTAAAGAAAAAAAAATAATACAAATTTAAATTAAAGCAATGTATCAATATTTTAGAAGTGAGATAATCCCTAAGATGATAAAATAAGCACATTTACTTCCAATTATCATAAGGTTTAGAGGCCCAAATGTTAAAGAACTGTCTAGTTCTGATGTATCATAGAACTAGAGCAATTTTATGCCATTTTTAATTGCTAATCAAACACTGATGATATTTTGGGCATGTTAACGATCAGCTATCTTAAATTAACTTTACGTTTTAATATTTTCTCTATAAAATGATTTTTCTTTAAGGGTCTTAAAAATGGAAAAGAGTTTTAAAAATAGCTCTAGCTCAATAGCTGGGGATAGTATATATTTATTTGGCAGATTATTTCTTGTCAAAGCGTGTAGTTTTTCACACTCATATCCATTAACTTTAAATGGATTGCTAAGCTAGCTCTCTCTTTCTATTCTCTCGTTTCCCTGCTGGGGGCAATGTCCCTCCATTACTATTTAGTAAATGACTGAAAACTACTCATAGTTAGCTAAACAGAATGTTCTTTTAAGCAACGATCTTAGTCACTAAAGTAAAATGGGGCATCATGCCAAATATATGCCCTAATAAAACATTTTAACAATTGCAAATGAATAAATCTTTATAGCTTATTTCTCCAACCTGCATAGCAATTTTTTTAAAAATATGAAGTGATAATGAATAGAAGTGGATTCTTTTTCCCCACCTGCAAGATGATTTTATATACAGAGTATTTTATAATACAATCCTTAGCGAGTCCTAAAACTGGCTGAACATGAATTTCTTATAAAATAACTCATCAGTTGAAGGACTTGAAGACAAGATTGGAAAGAACAATCTTATTCAGCTACAAAAAAAGTATGGCAACCCATTAGTCACATACTTAGTTCATATGTTGAAATAAATACTTGTTTAAAATCAATTATATACCTTTTGAATTCAATCATATAAGCATTTTCAATGCTTATAATTGCTCAATGATAATGGATAAAATATTTATTTATTTCTGCATACAAGAGCTGGCCACAGGTCAGAGGTGCAGGGAAATGAGAGGATTCCCCAGAGACAGAGTGGGAGAAGAACAGGCAGATCCAGTGAAGCACACTGCTGAGGGGAGTAGTAGGCAAGGCAGGAGAGGTCTGCTGTGCTATTTGGGTCCCCTCCCTGGCTGGGGATTGAACTCTCGCTGCTGTGCAGTGGATGCTTCATAGTGCGGTGCTCAACCCGCTGCACAACCAGAGAGATCCAAGAGCACAATCTTAAAAAAAGTCTTCTACACAGAAAATTATGACGCATCATGATAAAATGCATCTCTTATAAACCTAAACTATTTTAACTTTACTTGCAATTAATAGTACACAAAGGAACAACCATCAAGCATTTATCGTAAAATCATTAAACACACACATCGATGACACAATGAGAAATGTGGTAGAGCACTCTGCCTGAAAATTTTCATAATCTCAATTTATCAGGATTCACATGGAGGGAATATTATTTTCCCTTTAGCCCTGAGGTCTTCCCTGACCATTTTAGTTTAGGGTGCTCTCCTGTAAAAAAGAAGTATCTGCTTTCCCCAGGGAGGGGACCCACATGGCGTAGCAGACCTCTCCTGCCTTGCCAGCTGCTGCCCTCTGCAGTGTGTTTCAGTCAGTCTGCCTGTTCTGCTCCCCACTCTGTCTGGTGAATCCTCTCACCTCCCGTGACTCTGACCCGTACCCCAGTTCTTGTGTGTATAAATAAATAAATCTTAAAAAAAGGAAAGTTCAAAGACTGAACCACAGGGATTTCTACAAAAGTTTAAAAACAAATCTGCTTTATTCTATTTTATTTTACATAGGTGTATATTAAAAATGGAAATCACAATGCATTATAACATGTATGGTTCAGGAGTTCATTGCCGAGAATGAACATCTGGATCTACCACAATGAACTTCCCTTGAAAAGATCAAATCTACCTTCCATCTTCCCCTTTGTTCCTGATTTACCCATACCCCTCCCCCCACTTCTGGCAACCACTAATTGGTCTTATAATCCAAAAGCTTATGTTTCTCCCTCCCCTCCCAGTAGGCACTCATTTCTTAAGTAGATTCTGTGGTGTATTTCCTTTAGTGCTGTCTGCATTTGTTCCTAATGCACAGGAGCTCCTCGCACTACAACTATGACATATTCATGCATTTTTCTTCTTTCTATACCATGGTATGTCCAATGCTTGCAAATATGGTAGTAGATGTTTAGCACATTTTAAAAATGCTTTTCTACAAGCAAACCATGGAATAAGACATAAACAAATTTGATCATTTTGCTCATTAAACTTTAAGCATGCATTTCATTTAACAAGAATAAATGCACACTCCAAAGATTAGCAATAGCGTGCACTCAAGGTTTAATATTATCACATAGCTTTTCTTAGTATTAGCACTTTTTCTGAGAGAAGGCAGTGACTCTGAAACAGTGCTTCTCCACACATGGAAATGAGATGAATTAGCTATCACTCAGAATCAAATGACACATACACACCAACATGCCCACACTAGCTAGCAGTAGATATTAAATATGACATATATTAAAGATGGAATGAATAACAGGGAAGGGTAAGAATTGAGAGTAAGAAAGTTCCTATTATTACAATAAGATAACAATGGCAGCAACATGTTGTGTTCACAATACCTTGGTCCTCGTGACGTGGAAAAAATTAAGAATCAAATTGGATGCTATAAAGTTCTTCATTTTATGCTAGAGATCATAGCTGCCCAGTATGGCTAGTCTATAATATTTCCCCAAGAAACTAGATTTTTGGTTCAAAAGAAGATTCTCAAATGGGGTTCTAGTCAGTTAAAAGGATTTGAAAAAGATGGCACTCGTTAAGGAACTTCAGAACAAACACACAAGATCAGAAACTTGAAATCAAGAGCGTGACAGCAATATTTTCACAATGTCCTCCCAAGAATTTTTTAGGGATATGTCTGTCCTTGCAATGAACTTGACTGCTAAAGACACTGTGAAAAGTATAGTGCATGGTGAAAAGAAATGAAGATGGGATTATTAAATATCTGGATCATCCAATTGCTCTACTTCCTTCCATACCATGCTGAAGAAACAATTAACTAAATAAACATTTTATTTTTCAGATCATTTGGTACAAAGGAATAAGGATATATATTTTATCCTGATAAGCTCTTTTTCATATGTAAAGGAGTAGTGAATTAAAATCGGTAATTTTTAAAAGGTTTTATTTATGCATATAAGATTAGGGTGTAGGCCAGGGGTATGGCGGGTAAGAGGATTCACCCAAGACAGCATGGGAAGCAGAATGGCAGATCTACTGAAATCCACTGCTGAGGGGAGCAGTCGGTAAGACAGGAGAGGTCTGCTTGGCCATGTGAGTTAGCTCCTAACTGAGGAGTGAACTCAGGCTATAGCAGTGATTGTGCTGAGAATCAAGCCCTAGGCCACCAGGGTAGTCCCAAGAATTTATTGTTTTGCCTTTTCAGTTTCTGAAAGTTGCCCAGAATCCTTGATTCATGAGTTCCCTTCTCAGGGCTACATCCCTCGGACCATTTTTCTCTTTGAACAGAATCAGAATCTAGTGTCCAATTATTTTTTGTTGTTTTGTATTATTTTTATTTGGTTTACAATATTGTATGTGATTTACAGGTGAAGATTCACATAGGCATTATCACAAATGGATATCACCACACCAGCTCTACCACCAAAGCCCACATAATCCTCCAGCAAAGGATACTGGGTCCCCTCCTACCTTTTTCTCTCACCCCCCACACTCTCTTTCCCTCTGATCTCATGATTTCACTCCATTTTCATTCCACTCCATGCTATCTACCTGAAAATTGCCAAAACATTAATTTGAAAGGATATAATCACTTCTATGCTCATTGCAGCACTACTTACCATGGGGAAATTATGGAAACAATATAAGCACCAATAACAGAGGAGTAGATTAAGAAGATGTAGCACACATAAACACACACACACACATACACACACAGGAATACTATTCAGCCATAAAGAAGATGGAATCTTGCCATTTGTAACAACATGTATGGAGATGGAGAGGGTTAGGTTAAACAAAATAAGCTGAAAGAATAAAGACAAATACTCAAATTTTTCAGTCATACGTGGAATATGGAAAAATAAATCAGAAGAATCAACAAAACTAAAGCAAAGTAAACCCTAGAAGTCTAACTGTAAATGAGTTCTCTTGAATATTTCAACATGTTGAACAGAAAACAAAATATTCCATTTAAAATGTGTATGTTGCTCATTATACAATTAAAACAATAGCTCTTTTAATTGTTCATTATGTGACCATTGTTCTAATTACTACAGCTTAACTCAGTCATTTTTTAACCCTTTACTCAATAATTCATGAACTCTGCAGACAGACTGAACTAGGTTCTGTGACTAGAGCTGATTTACTTCACATCTTTTAGCTTCTATTTTTGGGGTATATAATAGGGATAAAGGAGGTAGTAATTATATAGTATTGTTGTGAGGTGAAAAAATATGAAGGATCCTTGCACAAAGCTACACATTCCAAGCTCAAAAAGAAGGTTCAATAAATGATTAGTCAAATAAATTGTGGGTATCTTATAATTGTGATGTAACTAGCAAGCAGTGGTGCCATAGTTACATGAGGAAGAATGCTGTCTTCTGTATAATCAAAACATGAAAATGTGAAATATTTCTGAAATGGTGGCTTGTAAGTGAGAGGTTGGATGCTGAGGGAAAAGTGGTATGAAGTCAGGTATCAATCTTTGTAGACACTGCAAACTGATCGAATGTTTATTTCTATGTATTATGGAACAAGATTCAAACTGTCAACAGTTTTTAAAATAAGTTCTCCATCTATAAAAATTTTGAATATGGCATAGAGATTTCCAACCTGTCTTAGTGATATCAAAACAGTCTTGTACTATGTCTGTAGTATCTTAGAGGTCATCTGAATTTCTTCTTTCACAGTTGAGACTACAGAGAATTAGAGGAGTTAGACTCAGTTTGCAAGGTCACCCTGTTGGTTAATGACAGTGAGTAAATTGGAACTCATTTTCTTTTTTTCCTTCACTGCACCACTACTCAATTTCCTAAACCAGAATATGAAGGTCAGTGACCATATTTCGTACATCTCTCTCTACTAAATGTTATTCTAGGGTCTACTGGCATTTTCTTAACTCTAATACAATGTAATACAACCCCATATCTCTTGGATACAAAACATGAAACTCAAAAATTTTGATAAGAAACATTCAAATAAGAACTTTTATATCCACATGGTCTGTTTTTTTAAATTAAAGATTTATTTATTTATGTATACAAGAACTGGGGTACAGGTCAGAGGTGTGGCTGGTGAGAGAATCCACCAGAGACAGACTGGGGAGCAGAATAGGCAGGTTGACTGAAATACACTGCTGATGGAAGCAGTGATTGAGGCAGGAGAGGTGTGCTGCGCCATGTGGGTGCCCTCCCTGGCTGGCAGCAGGGATCAAACTCATGCTGCAGAGGCTTCGGTTTGCTTCATAATACATTGCCCAACTGACTGCGCCACCAGGGAGGCCCATGATCTGTTTTCTTTACAACAAAATAAAGCACTTTTTTTTTGAAAATTAAGTCTAGTCACATGATGATTATATATTTTAATGCTGACTTGAATTATATGAAATGCACATCATATGGTGCCATAAGTAATATTTTAAATGACTAGTGACTTAAGAAAACAGCAAATTTTGAGGGGTTAGGTAAATTTGAAAAAACAAAAACAAGTTTTAGGGGCCACCCTGGTGGCACTAGGGGATAAGCACTGCACCATGAAGCACTGCAGCATGAGTTCAATCCCCAGCCAGGGAGTGGACCCACATGGCACAGTAGACCTCTCCTGCCTTTCCTGCTGCTCCCCTCAGCATTGTATTTCAATAGACCTGCCTGTTCTGTTCCCCACTCTGTCTCTGGTGAATCCTCTCCCCCCTCCCCTCACATGTCTGGTCTGTACCCCAGTTTTGTATGTATAAATAAATCTTTAAAAAGAAAAAGGAATTCTTTGAGTATGCCATGATGAATATTCATGTAGATTTTATCTCTATATTTATTACCAGAGAGTCTTCATTCATAATTGATTTCTTCACTACTTTTTGTTCAACCGTAACCCTAAATCATTTTCATGGGGAAATTCTTGGTAAGGAATATAATTCTTCAAACAAACAAATCAGTGTAACAACAGCTACCACAACAAAACTCCATTATGACTGAAAGAGGAAACTCAAAAATAACAATGTTAGTTCATCAGGTTTAATAACCTCTTTCAGCACATCTCCATAATTTTGTTTATTCTATCATCTCTCATTTGGAAAGATTTCTTCTCTCTAGTACACATTCCATTTTTACCTGTTCTTTGAGCTCAAAATCAAGTACTACCTTCTCAATTAAGCTTGTCTTGATTCAGTAAAAATAAATACTTGCTTGTATATTTTTCAACACATTTTTCCTTACCTGTCTGTGTCAACCACATACTGTATGACATTTTAGTTGAATAAATAGGATGTTTTCCTGCTGCTGTTGAATTCTAGTCTTGAGAATAGGAATTAAATTATATATTTCCTCACCCCACTATCCAAAATACATTGAGGCATTTCTCTGAAGGAATGAGGCAACTCTCATTTAACAATGGGGTGAAAATCTGATAAATTTAAATAGATTTATTTTAACTAAAGTAATTATGGTAAATTCCTACCTTCTTCTAAGTTCCCTTCAAACATGATGGCACCTTTAAATTCCATACCCATTCTATTTTCATTGGACCTCACAAGATAAAATATACGCCAAGTAAGGTAGAATGGACCACTCAGGGAGGAACCAGAGAAAAGCCAGGAAGTTAACTCAACCGAGAAAGACCAAAGACGGTGAGGACATGTTTCCCTGTCTTTGAGGCAGACGTTGAAACGCTGAGACTGGCAGTGTAAGCGCAGACAAGTCAAATGTCTCGGTGGCCAGCACCACCAGGGCCCTGCCCAGACCATTAGAAACCACCTTCGCGTGATGAAACTTATGATCACCTGCAACGTGGTCACAAGTCTTAGCTATTTTCTGGTGGTCAAAAAGATAGGGCACCCTAGCAGGATGTTAATGTGCCGGCAGCTGCCCTCTTCCAGGGCTTGGTGTAGAGCGGGGAGCGAATACCCTCTGCAGTAGTTGTAGCTCGGTTCGACACAGGACTGTGGTGAACTTTACTCCCAGAATCCCCCATCCAGACAGACTCGGGCTGTTCGCAGTGTCGAGCGCTTGACAACACACTCTGCTGGCTTCTCCCCCTCCCTGTCGCCTCCTTATGTACAGCTAATTTCTGGAATCAGGTCCCGTCCCAAATAAACTACTCATACTTGAATTCTTTCTTCAGTAACTTCTGAGGGGGAAAAATCAATTCAATAAATAATACATCTTTTGCTTACGATGTACTTCGGATGATTTTTTTTTATAGTTATTTCTATTTATAATGTTAACTTAAAATGTTTCATTTTCTTCTTAGGAATTTTCCCTTTATATTTACAGTCTATAGAATCATTCATGACCTGACATGTCTCCTGTAAAGTAGAACCCAAAGCTGTTCTTATATTTATAGATGGTCCCACAGCAGGTTGTATTCACATGGACTTCCATGTTGGAGTTGGAATCTAGAAAACCTGTTACGTTATGGTTCAAATCAGAAAATTGCCAGGATGAATTATGATGTGTAGAACATACTAAAACTGGAGAATGTGATTCATGAAGAGAACATTATTGACCTTGCTGCTTTAGATATTGAAATTATAATTTTATGAATTTAAAAAAAATCAGAGTTGGAAAAGTTTTTTAAAATGGCATGTATAATGCTACATTTTAGGTGTTTCTTCTGCTGATAAAGGACAATGTTATCATACATCTGTCAACTGGAGTTGGTGTCTAATCTTTTAAATTTGATAAACATTACTTGAAGATTGCTATTCCAGTTAAAATTAATCCCATGTACCATAATCACACCGATACAGTATGTTTTTAATTTGTAGACAATGTATGTATAGATCTTTTTCATTATTTATTCATTTAAAAACATTACTGTAGTTTTCAGTATTACTGATACTCTGTTTATAGGTAAAGCAGGGATGACCCAGGTTATCCCATGTTTTACAATCTGCTGGGTTTTTAATTGCACTTTTTTATCATATTGAAAAGTTAAGAATAAAAAATGTTAATTTTTACATTAGTTATCTAAGAGATAACTAAGAGAGTTGTATGAGATATATATATGATATATATATGTGAAACTCTCTTAGATAACTAAGAGAGTTGTATGAGATATATATATATCATATCTGTTAGGTACAATTCTGAAATGTTATTGAGCTGGTTGTTCACAGATTTTTAACAGCTCTTACCACCAGGATCAGAGTTATGATGGAAGTATTTCATACTTTAGGCATTTGTTAAAAGAATAGCAGATCTTTATCTTGTCCTGAAACATTAATTGCAATAGATTTATGAATGACCTAATTCTGGTTTAAGTTTTGGTAATAAAAACTTTATTACAAACACTTGTTTTGAGAAATGTGATATAAAATTTTAAAAAGCAATTCTCAAATATTGTGTTTATTGTCTCAGACTTGAAAGGTATTTTTTTTCATGATTAGCATGCCTATGTAATTTTAAGTACTTCTCTGGTTTATGGTAAATTGTATGTTTAATAATTTAAGTAAATATAAAAGCCAAGATAAGAAATCAGATAAACTATCCCCTCTACTTCTCCAAAAGATCCATGAATCTATTAAAGTAAATGTGTATATTCTACCATCCCAGAGCTTATTCTCAGTATTTTAAATCTAAGTTTATAATGTATAGGGCTTCATGTCTTCAGAAATGTAGTTGCTCTCTTAATTCAAACTCACTAAAGAAAAGAGATAATACATTTTGTTTTCTTTTATGTAATTCTTATCCTTAACAAAATCTAAAGTAATCTAATTTGGGAAAAATAAAATCCCACCTGCCAATACACTACTCAAGCCCAATATAGGGTGAAATTTAATGCCTGGATTTTAAATAACCTATTGAACATACTGGCTCAACTTTATTAGTAAAAATGGAAATAGAGTTTGATGGAAAAGCTTTTAAAATGAAGTATTTAAGTATATTAAATTTGAGTGTTTGAAATATGAGAAAATGTCTAGTTTCTGAATTGATACAAATAATAGCAATATAGTACAAAATACAGTTTTAAAAAATACAGTTTACAAAATACAGTTCCACTAAGGGTAGAAAAATGGCTCTTTCCTGTGTTTCTCTAGAGTTCCTATTCAGGATTTGGTCATTGTAGATGTTACTCAATCATGTTAGTGAAGATAACTTTTATGGAAGAGGAAGTAGCTAATGCAAACGGAATAACCTTATAATAGGAAACAGTATGTAAACTATCTCATAAATAAAAATGTTTCATCAATTTGTGGCTTTATCCAATAAGAACCCACATGTCACTCTTGATATAGCAGAGTCATAACTAAATGTGGTATAACTGTGTCTACTCATAAAAGATTGTAGGTAACATTTATAATCCTTCTTCATAAACCTAATATACTTTTTGCATTTACTCATTTAGAGGAGGTCTGGATTTCTGATTCATAAATCTAGATGTTTCCTGTTTATTCTTTTAAAGCTTTGCCCTGTGTTGACTTGGTAGAAGATGAAAGGAACTGCAGAAAGAAGAAAAAAATATTTAAGTCAACTACGTATTCTTTGTACAGGAGGGAAGAGGTGAAGGAAGACCTAAAGAGAAATATGGATTGATTGATGTCTGCTGGTACTCTATATGACTCGAAACAACCATTTATGTTTATATCTTTACAGCTGGAAAAACACCTTCTATAAACACTTCAACTTCCTCTCTATTGGTGTGATAGATATGGATGCACTTCCAGATATGAAAATGGACACAGGGAGGAATCACATCTTGCTGCCTTTTATAAAGCCAGTAAGTTGGGGTGAAAGCATCTGAATTCACTTCTTCCCCTGATTCATATCACCTAAAGCTTCTCAGTAAAAACAAAACAAAACAAGTTTATATTTAGAAGCATTTGTGAGTGAGTGTATGTATGTGAGTATATGTGCACACGTCTGTATAAATCAGTTACTTTACTATTGTACAAGGCTGGAAATGCTAAACCCCATATTGGTTGAGGAGATCACAAATTATGGTAGGCAACTGATATAAAGAACTGTTGAAGAACTAAATGGAAAAGAACAGTTCTTCCCTATGCTCTTGTAAATTGATTATTATTTTTGAACTTTAAATTATAGCAAGACTGATGAGTTTCAAATATGTATCAATAGATAGAAAGAAAATCACCATATTGTATTTACAAGTGTTCTACATTATAGTTCCATATTGATATTTTCTCTTATTTCCCAACATTTATGAAACAGCACCCCCAAATGGACTATGCTCCAACTTGTCTATTTCCTTTGACTACTTCATTTTATAGTCCTCAACATTTCTTGAAGATTCTGACAATTTCATCCCTGCTCTCCTTTTTTCTTCCATTGCCTTAGATTTAATCCTGATTAATATAATTTTGTATTCTTTCCCCTCCCTTATTCCCTTCTTCATCTAGCCACTATAGAGGGTATAGAGATTTTACAAAAATATGTTTTCATTTTAATTTCCTCTTTGCTACCACTTCTCCTCATTCTCATCATCATCTATTTCTCCTCTGATGTTATTATCATCATCATCACCATCACTTCCATGTCCATCACCATCAATATTCATTGCACCTGTATGCTGAATTCTCAACTAAAATTTAAAAATGCAAGCCCTCCTTTAAATCTCAGAACTATTATGTAGGCCAAAGTTGAGATAATCACTATACTAAAGAAGTTTAGGTGCTGAGATTAATATTAAACTAATTTTTTACATTGACAAATACAATGTAATTCCATCTTGTTTCATCAATGCTACCCAACAAAATCTATGTCCTATGTAAAAATAGAACTTTCTTCATAGAAAAATGTCTTTCAGTGGCTCATTATATATTCCTTCCAGAGAGTGCTATAATAGATTTTATCACTGCCTTTTTTCCCCATAATGTAATTTTGACACTTAATCATTTCTACCTTTTTTGAACATCCTTTCTGACAAGTAGGTCTTTTACCCCCTACAGAGTAGAGACTATTATCTAAATTTTGAAATACACTTGGATGCCAAGAGGAAAGATTGCTCATAGCAGGTATTCAATATACATAGGCAGGGTATACCAGTAAGCTTCCTGTGATTCCCAAATACAACCATTATTCAATAACTAATTCATTAATAATGATTCTTTCTTCAAAACATTTTCCATATTTTTACAACTATCTGGTGTGAATATTATTTTTTTTACAACTAGTATATATCAAGATTTTCCTATGGGCTGATTAAAAAGCCTCCCCTCAAGAAAACTTTCCCTTGATAAAATTACATGATGTTAATACAGTCTCTGTTCTGTGTTCAAAGTTATAATGTGCATGAAATATATTTCACCTGCTATCTCATTTATGTACCTTGCTTATCAACAATGCTGTACATTTAAGACAGAGACTCTGTTTTATTTCTTTGAAAAACATGCACACTAATGCTCTCTAAATTCTTTACAGAAAAATATATTTCTACCTTCATTCTTAGCTCTAGCAGAAAAATGAACAATACAGAGCTCCAAAATGCATAAATATTATAGGTCGAGAGAAATTTTAATCTGTTCACAGAGAACTTGCTCAATTGTAATGTCTTTCCTGTCTATTAGTTGTATAAGTTTCATTACTATCACAAATCTCAATTGAAAATCTGTTACATGAGAAAAGAAATAATTGTCTGTGGGAAAAAAAATAACAAATCACTAAGGCATAGAACGTGTTCTAAAGAAGTGTGTGCTCTCTTGTGAAATATAAAAATAGCACGTGGATGGGTAGAGGCAAAGTCAAAAAACAGTGTTGAATATTTAGCACGTTGTATGTGTCAAGGGACTGAAAAGTATATCAGGAAGGTTTCACACAGCAACAATAATTTTTGTGGGATCGAGAAAGAAGTTACATCAATTGGCCATGTACTAAATTAGATGAAAATATTCAAACACTCATTATTTTTTTTTGATTTGAATTTGTATTTTGATAGCCATACACACATTTACCTAGGATTGTAAGCCATTAAGTATATATTTTAATCACTTTTGAAAAATCATGTGGTATCATCTGTAATTGTTTCATATTGTAGGTGACATATTATAAATAATTTATAAGAATTCTAAAGGCATAACTTCTTTTATTATATACCTTCTTTTATATATTTTATAATACCAAGTAGACTATTAAGCACACAAGCATTTTTTCTTAAAGTGTGATCCGTGAACCATCTGTCCTGGAATCATCTAATGTTCAGCTTTTAAGTTACTAAGCCTCATTCCAAACCACTTGAACCAGAAGGAATTAGAATTCCTAATAAGAGCCTCAAGTGTTTCACAGAGAACATTAGGCTTAAGGACCACTAATATAAAGGATGCCAAATAGACATTTATAGTGGCTGCAATACAATAATATCGCTTGAACCTTCAAAACAGTGTCTTGACAATCTAATTGGTATGTTTCAATTTGAGCATTTGCAGGAACATTTCTATCGAGAAAGAATTGTGAAGTTATACTTTACATAAAGAGTCTATCAAAATTTAAATGAAATACTTCAGGCAAAGATGTTGAAGTAGAGGGGACAAAAAGATGACAATGAATAAAAAGAAAAGCTTCTGATTCGATGTATATACCACCACCCAATTAGTTGCCCTATCTCAGTCCCCAACTGCAGCCCAGAATACAACATGAAAGAACACAAATGAATTCATAATAAATTGTGTTTCCCTTTTTTAAGGCAGAAAAGCAAGACGTATACTGTCAGGTAAGGACAGAAAGCTCTCCAAGCAGAACGGGTCCTGAGTGAGTAGCCCTGTCTTGAGAATTTTCATATAAACTTTTCTTTTTGATTTATCTTTGATTGAAGAAAAACTCTGGTCTGGTCATATAGTTGGTACTGATGACCACTTTCAAGAAGATAAAAAAAGCACCACCCTATAGAAATTACACTCTGACAACAGCTAGTCATTGTAAATTTACCTGAAGTACTCCAGTTTGATATTAGTAATAAAGGTTACTTAAAAATAGCAGCTATTTTCTCTCTGTCTCCAGCCTTTACCTATTACTTTCCAATTTAATTCTATATAGTAAAGTGAATATTCTGGACTTTTCTTGCCTTTCCCTCCTTATCTACTGTAGATGCATTAGTTCTAATATTTGATAATCAAGGACTAAGCAGTGTTTAGGATTATCTGAGGTTCTACATGTCTTACTGAGGAGAATAGCGTCAGAAACGCAGTCAAGTTTACGTGGAAAAAAATCCAGTCAGCATCTTGTGATGCTAAATCATGTCAACTTTAAAACATAAAATAAGTACATTTCTTTTATAGATAGTCCTCAAAATGTCAATATGACCTCTGTTCCAAGGATATTCCTTTCCCAGGCTTAGCTTCCATGTATATATTTTTATATATACTTTGCAGAAACCAAGAGTATCCCTCAATAGTTCTCCAGAAGTTTGGAGTAATTAAGATCCACATGGAATCTGCTGGATGAGGGAACCTACACACAACCAGGAAAATGCAATGGAAAATAAATTTAAAATCATGGTTCAATGGACAGTGAAAATCAATGATGGGGAAATGAACCATTTTTGCCTCAGAGATTTTTCACTGCTCATTGAGTCAAGTTCACCTGCTAATGGGTGTTAACTTGGCATTTTTTCCACATTGGCAATTCTTTCGGTGTTAATTATGATCAACTGCTATCAACTGTCCATGAGGCAACTCCATTCTGGTTGCCTTAGTGGATAAGGGGCATCCGTTTTCAAACTGCTATTGAATTTCAGTGATTTTTCTTTGCCAGTAATATTTCTGCAAAGTCATCATATTTAGCATGGAGGAAAAAAATTTAGAAAGTAAAACTTCAAGTGCATATTTTTTGTAATCTTAATGCACCAAATCCTTTGGGTAACTGTTTTAGAATATCTTCACATTATGTTCTTCTCTCCTGTAAATATTTACAGACAATATTTCAATATTCATTTTCTAGAACAACTTCGGCCATCTGCCCCTTCAGGCACATTACAGAGAAGGCTATCATGTTTACTTAATTTATGACACTGATTATAACATTCATTTTCTTTTTAAGAAGAGGTGGTCCACTAGACAATGCATCTTGGTAAGTTCTGTAAAGGCTGTTTCTTGTAGAAGTAATGTATTTGATGAAGATGGATTTAAAAAAAGATACAATGAGATTCTGAACTGTTCCTAATCCCTGTCTTTTTCTGTACATCAACCCTTATGACATTTGACATCAGAAAGAATGGGATTCTCAGGAAATGAAGTTATTAAGTTTTGCTTGTAGTCTTGAAGACTCCCCTCTAGAAACTTCCTAGGTGACTCAGATGATCACCCTACCCTTAAACTCTGAAACTATATCATTTAATACGCCAGGGAGTAGGAATGCTATGTGATTGTCTTCCCACAGCATACCCCTTATGAAGATGGCCTAGGGTTATGTTTATCTTTTAGTGAGAAATACTTGTAAGGACCATGGAGGAGGACTCTGCACTTGACTTTGGATATGAAGGTGCTATTATTGCAGCATAGCCAAAAGAGCAGCCTCAGGGAAGCAGCTTGGGGCGAAGTGTCATGGTCTACTTTGTAAGTTAATAAAACTCTAGCTTCATGGATCTTCCTTCAAGACATCTCCAGAGTCTTTATTGCCCCGGGGCCTCAGCATCAAGTCTGCATGCAGTCTCTCCTCCATAGTAAACCTGCAAGCACGAGTGAGTTTGGAATCAAAATACTTTTCTCTCAGACTTTAGAGAATGGTGGCATTTGTTGGGGTTCTCAGTTGTGATGAGCAAATGTTCGAAGGTAATTCAATCAAGGAACAGACTATGTTTTTATTCTTCCTTTAATTACACTCTACAGAATGACTTTGGAACTTTGTTAAAAGACTGACTTACATGACTTTTAAAAAAGAAAATGTATTTTTTTGCTTTTGTTCAATTTTCTAAGTTTTTGGTTGACTTCATTTACTTCTTCTACCACCCCTAATATTCATCACTGTGTCCTTGCATCAACAAAGGTTCAAAAGGAGTAAAGTTGTATTTGTTTTTCTGTCAGTCCTTATTGATTTACATGTGACAATCGCTGTAACAACTGTGTGACAAGGATGGCAATCAATGGCAAAATGCAGGAGAAATGGGTGAAGTATCTCAAGACATGAAAAACAGTAGTAGGTTCCTTTTTACGGCCTCCCTGGTGGCCCAAGGGGTTAAGCACCACACTATGAAGCATCCACAGCTACTGCAGCATGAATTCAATCCCCGACCAGGGAGGGGACCCACAGGGCGCAGCAGACCTCTCCTGTCTTCCTGCTGCTCCCCTCAGCAGTGTGTTTCGGTTGATCTGCCTGTGCTGTTCCCCACGCTGTCTGTTGGATTCTCTCACCCCCCACACCTCTGGCCTGTACCCCAGTTCTTGTATGCATAAATAATACTTTAAAAAAAAAGAAAAACAGTAGTAGGTTGCTTTTTAAAGAAGAAACATAGGACCGCTGTATTTAATTGTATAGCTTTTTCAGATATATGTATAGCTTTTTTCAAAGAAACATTTTCTCCCTTTTAAAATTTGGTTACATACAAAAAGGGCAGATTTACTAGAATGAAAGAAAAGGAGAAGAAGATGCTTGCACAAGCCCAAGTGAGCAGAAAGAGCTGCATTTAAAAAGGGAGAGAGGCTTGTTAAAAGCAATGCCTGCATTGACACAGCCAGGCAGTCTTGGGACTAGAGCTGCCTGGAATGAATCTTCTCATAATATTCCTCAAACACAACCTGATAGTCATTGGTATTATCGATAAAATTCATGTATTTTTTTTTTTTAACATTCCTTGGTGTTCAGCAGCCTGCGCTCTATGTAAGAAAAAATGAAGAGACTATGTAGAACTGCAGGGCAAGTTCTCAATGAGTGACAGAGATGAGTCAACAACGTAGTAGAGGGCGGCATGTTCTCAGCGTCCAGAGGCCTCACCGAGGGGATGAGGCTGTAGAGCTGCACGAAGGTTGTTTGAAGCACATCACCCATGGGCTTACATTATTAAGATCCTGTGACAATACTTGCTACCAGCAATAGAATGAACATCCAAAACAGCTAAATCAGCTTCTACACACTTTGTTTAATCAAGAACCAATATTTTGATGGCAAGAGTAAGTCTTGAACATTTTGGGTGATTCTGGATATCTGCAAGTAAATATGAGAGGATGAACATTCAGGTCAGTGGCCACGTGGCTGGAAGAAAATATTCCAATGAAGGACAAGACAGCAGCATGGGAGTGTTGAGGGGGAGTGAGTGAAGCATGTGCTCATGTGGAGGCGTAAAGTCAAAAACCCCAAATTAGATAGCTATGTAAATGCCCATTTTTTATAAATGAGTAAAATTTGAGGAAAAAAATGAGGGAAAAATTCATTGAGATGAATAGGGCTTGAGCAGGAAAGTCAGAACCACAGACAGAACTCAGGTGTCAGCACTGAGGAAGTTCCGCGCCTTCACCAGGCTCAAGAGGCAGGAAGTCAGTGTGTCCCAGTTAATGGAAGCTGTCAGAAGACAGGAGACTTCTAGATCAGAAAGGAAAACCACTTTATTACTCACGTGAGGAGCAGCAGTTAATATGTCAGCATTTGAATTAGTTTCCTGATTGCCAATGTCCACAGAATGTGAAAAGATGGCTAGGCAACGTCTATCCTTTCTGTGGCTGTGTCACTGAGAACTCTGAGTTTGGGAACTTGAGACTTTTGTTCTGGGAAGTAAACATACTTGCCTTCAACTCCAGATATATTATCTGTGTTCCAAAGCCCTTCATTATGTAACTATCTTCAGAAAGCTAATACAGAACAAAGTCAGCTGGTGTCTGGGATACCCAGACATAACCCCATGAAAAATTGTCTCTAAAAATCAGAATCACTAATATTTGCAACTAAAATTTCCTCCAAATTATCTTTATCATGTATGAATGCAATATAAACAACAAAACAGTAAGTTCAATGCTTTTTTAGAGGAAACTGAAGCAACAAGAATGAGTGACTATCCCATAGTCAAACAGCTGTTCATGGGTGAAGCTTTTGTTTAGAGCCCGTTTTAGCCATTATGACATACATCTGCTGATTTGTATATTGTTCTCCTCAACTCACATACACGCCATATAGTCACTAGTGACGTGTGTACATTGTACTGGAAGGTGGAACACTTAGGTCTCTGATGGAAACAGGAGCCTCTAATGATTTTACATTCAGAGGTACCTATGTGGCCTTTCCATCCTGAGAATGAGTGCACACTCAAGGTACCCAGAATCTGAAGCTGATATTATCATTATTTCTTATTTTTATAGGCAATCATAGCATAATATTGGATGGGGCATTAAAAAAACCTGGGTTCTATAAAAACCATATCAGCACAGGTAATAAAAGTTCTCTACTTTAGATCCGAGATTCCTTTTATGTAAAACCATCTAGTGATCTCTAAAGTCATTCTGACTCAATAGTCAAGATGTTATGTGCCTCTCTGGGTTCCACTGTTCCATATAAAGTTGTAACTATAACAATGTTAGATATTTGGAAGGTTCTATAAAATATTAAATGTACTTAAGGAGCAAAATCTTTGGAACGACGGAAAGAGAAGTACATGCCCATACTAATTGGCCATGAAGCAATCCAGTTGAACTTGGATGTAGCTTCAAAATTCTTCTCAATAGTGAGTTCCAGGCAGCTGCTCTATATTGATTAGAACTGGTCTGTGAGATAAAAGTACTTTCTCTCCCCTTTTGAAGATTTCATAGATCAACACATTAGAATTACTAAGCTTAATAGAATGGTTTTGAAGAAACCAAATCCTTTTACTACTTAAAAAAAAAAAAACTTTAGAGATTCATGATGAATAATACTTCTGCTCTCCTGAGGGAACTTCAAGTCAAGTACAGAAGAGGACATGTGAATAATTACATGGGCTACTGGTGTTCGATGCTAATAGAGATATTTATAGTTAACAGAGATGATCAAAATAATAGAGATCAAATATGCTTAGAAGTCTTCACAAGACTGTAAAAATAGATGTGAGAGAAATGTTATTAATTGGACTAACGGAAAGAGTACTAAAAACAGAAAACACATAAGAATAAAACATCAAAGTGGATAACTTGGTATGGTGAGTATGGTGGTGACAAAGCTTGTGAGGAAGAGATGAAAACCGGTGAATGTAATGGTGAGGCGTGTGTGCCATTAGGTGAGTATGCATGCTATACTATAGGAAATACGGAGTACATGGAGATTTTTATTTATTTCAAAAAATAATGCTTTATTTTCTTACAACTTGTTAATTAGAGGCAGGTAAGCTCAATAATCACAGAATGTATAAAATACATTCTGGCTGGAAATATGATGAAACATAATTTAAGGGACATAGGAACAGAGGCTGGGAAAATGATAGATGTCATTCTAATAATCTGTGGCAGAGATAAAGTCAGTCTTGGGCAGGGCAGTGGGGCTAAAGAGGCCTGGATTGCCTTCAGAAGCAATTAGTTAATCCAGAGACCTAGCAGACACCAGGTGGGAGAGAATATAAGATGACAGGTTTCTGTTAGGAGTAACTGAGTGCAGTGAAAAAAAAAAAATCTAACCAGAAGAGAACAAACCAGAAAGATAAGACCTGAGATCCAGTGTAAAGAAGCACGACAAACTGAATTGTGAATCTAAGAACTACTCAAAGAGAGGGTGAAAAAACAAATATTTACAGATTTGAACTCTGACAGAAGTGCTGTGTAACAGATTTAGGCAAAACAGTAGTTTTAAGGTCAAGAAAAGAACCAGGTACTATATTACCAAAGATTCTAATAGAAAATAGTATTTCAAGAGGGTTCACAAGTAGCCAATAAAAAGAAGAAAATACTATTCTAGCTGGGATATAGAAAAATCTCACTGGTGATCTTTTCCAAGGCTGTTTCTTCGGGAGTCGTGGGGACAGGTAGACGCTAGAATAAAAAATGCGGATCCAGTCCATTAGAACTACCTGTAAATTAGGATGCTTTGTGACAAAAGCAGAGAAAACCAACCTTAACAGAGTTTGTGCCAGCTGAGTTACACCACAGAAATCCAGAGGTAATGCAGGCTCTAGGCTATTGACTGTAGCATTTGCATGTAATCAAGACGTTGCTTTTTTGAACTTTGCCATCTTCAGTTTGCCTCAACCTCAGATTGTTTCCCTCTTGGCTTGTAGACTGATTAAAAGTTTCTTTATTTGCATTTCCAGGAAGACAGAGATAAAAGTCCACCCCCCCAGTGCAGAGTAAAACTGAGTCTTTTAGCTTTATTGCTCCAGGGCCAGCATCAGCTCCAGGGTCATCTTACAGCTGTTCAACAGAACCCACCTCTGAGGTGGGGCCTGAAGGACTGTTGAACTAAGTTAGGGTTCTACTGGGGAAAAAAGGGAGGCGTATGATATGTAGGGAACCAAGAGTAACCGCTGAAATCTCCATAGCAGAAAGGAGGTCAGACCCAGAGAGCAGCAGCCACCGTTTACAACACTGTGCTTCTGCCATTTGATCTATTTCCTATTGTTTTTTGACATTTGAGCATTGTTCTCTGCTGACTCTCCGTGAGAGAGGAAGGCGTTGAGAGTAGGGATGTTAAGATCTATGAATGAAGCCTCCAAGAGGACAGAGGCTAGTGGGATTAAGAGAACAAAGTAGGCAGATCACTTCAGAAGATGGACTGGTCAGTGATGTGTTTGGGGCTTGGGAACAAGTTGGAGACAAAAGTTGAGAATGAAGTGGGGGATGCATCTTTAATCTTCATTTTGCTCATAGAATCGAGAGGAGCAAAGGTCACTTGGTGAGCATCATGGGCAAGTGGGCACCAGCTGAAGTTGGCAAGAAAAGTTCCCAGCTTTGCTTTTCCTTGTAATCCTTTTTGTAGTTCTAAGTCGGAGCATCAGTGTGGTGTCCTCAAGCCCCCTGAGGTGCCCCTTGGCTCACCCCTGTGTCCTAATTGGGCTCTTGGGCCACTTTGGGGCTATCAGTTTTAATCCTACGCCCTTCCCTGTCCATAGTCGTGCCTGATGGCCACCCCAATTTCCTGCCCTTTGCCTCTCTTGCTCTCCCTCTGGTACTTTCTGCTCACATCCATATTTCTCTGATGTCTTCTGTCATGACCTTCGACCCCACTGTCTGAGAAACAGCCAAAGATTCCATTTGAAGAGGACGAAAATAATCTTATTTCATCCAAAATTGCTTACTACAAGGAAAAACAAAGGCGGCTGATACTAAGAAAATACAACCAAAAATGCCATAAGGGTGACTTTTATTTTCTGTCATGAACATACACAGGTCAACATGAAATCTCCAAATAATGTATGAATTAATTGTAGCACGAGGTAATTATCCAATGTTTTTATTTTTCTCATCACTTTGTAAATTTGATTTATTCAAAGTACATGGTAATCTATGCAGGCAAATTCCTGATTTGCCTGAAATATTTGCCAATGGAACAGAAAACACTTGTATATTTTACATAGGGTTTTCATTTGGTCACACACTACTTTTCAAGAAGATATTATAGGAACAGCTTGAGGTCTCAGTTATATCAAGTGTTTTTGAAATAGACAAAAAACTAAATATCACAGTGAGCCAATCTAGCTTTCTTTTATTTTTTAGGAAATGAACATAACATTATTCTACTTTCAGTAGTAACATGACCTACATAAGTTGTATGTGGCTGTGATTTTCTCATTTTCCCCAGTGAGAGGAAAAAATACCCCCTCCCTCTCTGGCCCCCTGATGCCACAAAAGGGGAAAAATGATCACAGGAGCTTTGAATACAATTTTTGTTGAGCTTGTTTTTTTCCTCACCTTAGGTGACCAGATCGATAAACAGTCCAGCAGCTGAGAAAAAGAAAATCAGATGACTGGAATACAGCCAGAGGCAGTTCTTTCATGCAGTGAGAATCCATTCTGATATTACAGAATTTAAAATAAATGGTGTATCAGGCAACACTCCTATCTCAATAAATTTAAGAAGCTAAATGCAGATAGCACAATGACTCACCATAATTCTAATGTCAGAATTGCACCTCCGAATTTTTCCAGTTTAATAAAACAGACCACCCGAGGCCACGAGTGGTTTCCTAGCTCTACAACAGATCCTCTTTCTTGGTGCAAATTAACATATCATAACCACACGTGGTAGGTGCTGCTCCATGGGGCTAAAACCAAGTGACTGCTCTGGGACCTAAGGAGTCAGGAGCAGCAGAGCCCTGGAACCAGAATGGAAAGTGCAGTGTGAGAACCAATATGGCGCAGATGTGATCTTCCTTCCTGCTCTACACATGGAGTGTGGTTCCTGAAACTTAACTAGCTCTCATAAAGAACAAAGGAACAGGTATATCCAAGCTTCTTCTCCATTCCAGAAATGCATGCACCTAGTCAGCTATCTATTTACTCACATGTACTTCTGATCTGCCAAGCTGCTGGGATAAGGCACCAATGAAATCAAATCACAACATTCTCAGGACGGGGAGGGTAGTAATGCTGATTGTAGGGTCAGAATATACTTCTCCATGTCGTTCACTGTTGTCACTGGTTTTTAAAAATTCCACTAAGTTCTTAGCTACTCTGGAAAGTCTTACTTGACATCCCTCCAGTATTTCCAAAAATTCTGATAGGTGTCTGCCTCTCTTACATGTCTTTATGTTCTAATTTCTATGATCAATGACAACAATACTACTAATAGCTAAAGTTAATTATTTAGATCATGTCAGGCATAGCACTAAGTGATTGAATTGCACTAGTTCATTTAATTCTTGCAAAAACTGTTCTAGTCCCCATTGAGACAGCCTCCCCTTGGTTATGATGCTCTTCTCTGTGGACACAAGGATATGGGACCCAAGGATGACACTGTCATTTATGACATGGCCCTTCCTAGCTGCTCATTTAAAATACAAACTGTGCCAGAACCGGCAGCTCCATCAGTTCATGCCTTTGGTGACCACATCAATTGTCTGGGAGAAAATCAGTGGTAAAATCTTCTCTTTCCCAACTTGAACTGAATCTACCTTCCTGTGAATCTACGAGCCCCTCAGCATCATGCCTTCTCACCTTCCATTCCTTTTTAGTTCAGTTCCATGAAAAGGAATTCCCCAATGATCTCAACCAAGTTGTGTTCATCAACCTGGTATGTGAAGAAGACATGACCGGTTTTTAAATGTGTCAATTACACACCCTGAAATAAGGACTAATCATAACCCCCTCATGAAACACATGCTCGTAGGCACAGAGGGCCAAAACTACTTGTTTAGTTTTCACAACTGAAGTTGGTCGTGATCAGGATTCACACCAGGGTTATTTGATTGCTCAGTCTTTACTCTCTCCATATTTATTGTAAGTCTTCTTCCTCCCACTCTACAAGCTCAGAGTACATTTATGTATAGAACTCTATATTTTAATGAATTTCAGGTTTTTTTTTTACAAGATTTATTTATGCACACAAGAACTGGGGTGCAGGCTAGAGTTGTGGGAGGTGAGAGGTTCACCAGAGACAGAGTGGGGAGCAGAACAGGCAGGTCAACTGAAATACACTGCTGAGGGAAGCAGTGGGCGAGACAGGAGAGGTCTGCTGTACCATGTGGGTCCCCTCCCCAGCCAGGGATCAAACTGTGCTGCTGTGCCACAGATGCTTCACAGTGTGGCGTTCAACCCATTGTGCTACCAGGGAGGTCCCTCAGTTGTTATTTTTTAAGATATATCTCTTTATGTACACAAGAGCTTTGGTACAGGCCAGAGGCGCAGGGCATGAGAGGACTCACCAGAGACAGAGTGGGGAGCAGAACAGCAGGATCTACTGAAACACACTGCTGAGGGGAGCAGCGGGGAGGCAGGAGAGGTCTCCTGTGCTGTGCCCTGTGGGTCAGCTCCCTGGTGGAGGATCAAACTCATGCTGCAGTGGCTGCTGCTAGCTTCTTAGTGCTGAGACTTAACTGCACCAGGGAGACCCATGAATTTCAGTTGCATTCAATCTCCAGATTAACCAATAAGTAAAACTCCCTTGACGGCAGAGAACAGCCCTGTACTTGCAATATAGTAACACAAACAGGACTTAGTCCACACACACCAGTGACACACCTTACTCACTCACCACAATGTTCTCCTTCTTCATATCACTTTTTGTTGGAGTAACATTAGCTTATTATACTGTGTTAGATTCTGAGGTTTTGGTTTGCACTGATTTACACCTATATACATACATGGTTATCCGTTACTATACTATAGCCATCACCAAGGAACCCATAAACCTCCACCAAAATCCTCTGGACACCCTTCCCCACTGGCTTCTACTCCCACCTGCCCTGGTAAGTGACTGGCAATAGTTTTACTCCAAACTTGCATTGATTCATTTGAACCAAATTTCAGAGAAATAAGATTTGGTTTTTACCGAAATGCTTTTAGAACATTAATTCCTCTAATTTCTATATATCATTAAGAAAGAATCTGCTTTCATACATTCAAATGTAAAAACAATGGAGCATCTAGTAAATAGTACAACACACTGAACTGAAAAATTCTGTAACAAGGACTAACTTTACAAGCTCTAGATATTGCATGCTCCTAATCCCTGTGATGGAAGTATGCCCTTTGTTTGCATGTGCCGTAAAATTACTGCAAATGAACAATGCATAAGCACAAATATATCCAAAATATCTGACTTGAAATTTCCTTGATAGAAAAGGAACTGACTATTTTTGTTAATATTTAATACCAAGGGCCTCCCCTGGTGGCGCAGTGGGTTAAGCAACGCACTATGAAGCAAAACGCAGCCACTGCAGCACCAGTTCGATTCCTGCTGCCGGCCGGGGAGGG
>JAGFMF010012288.1:8114159-8145017 GCA_019455555.1 Galemys pyrenaicus | reverse complement strand
CTCCCCGCTCTCTGTGGTGAATCCTCTCACCCCCCCACACCTCTGGCCTGTACCCCAGTGCTTGTATGCATAAATAAATAAATCTTTGAAAAAAAAATATTTAATACCAAAAGCTTCCATCATATTTGTACATATGCATAGATATATTCTATCCTCTACACTATGTACAAAAATACATACATATATAATAATGATGAAGAGGTTTATTCCTATTTAAAATTCACATTAATGCTTTTTTAATGATCTTAAGTGGACAGTTATCACTTTTTTGCTATAAAAATGATTTTACGAATATCTCCCAGAAGTGAATTCATGGGTTCAAAATGTTATTTATAAGCAATTAAAGTATCTTTGGTATTCAGACGCAAAAGGCATTTGCTTTTTAGATGTGTCTGTCTAAATGCTTTAGAATGTGCTTTATATCTATTCCTTTCTTATTCTAGGAATGATGCCAAAACTATTTCTCCAAAGGAGAAAAATAAGAAGCACAAATATTTTCTTGAAACATAACCAAAATTTTGCTCTGACACTAAAATAATTTTTAGATAACTGAGGTTAACGTTTTGAGTATTTAGTAATTTGGACATCTATCTTTAATATGATTTTAATATTAATAATGGATAATAATATAATTATAATATAGTATTATATATAATCTGACCTATAACTGGATAATTACTATCAGTTACTCAGGGAGACAGCAAATTGTTTTAAATATAGAATAATATTAAAATTCCTTAAAAATATTGCTCACATGGTAAGGCAGCAGAGAAAATACTGTGTCTCCTCCAGAATGGTTTATAGCATAGGGGGTAATGAATATTAGGTCTTATTCAGAAAAGAGTCACCGAATTTCATAGTTTCCTCTCACCCCCTACACCTCTGGCCTAATAATAATAAAGATAATAAATTATCTTTAATCTTATTAAAATCATAATTCCTTACAGGTAGAAGTAATGCCACACCAAGAAGATACAGTCTATATTCCGTGTAGGTTTAATTATGATGACTTGCTCTATTTCTACTGAGATTGATAAAATGCTTTAGTTAGGTGCTGATTTGTAATGTTTTGGTTGAGGGAGGCTAAGTAAGGATTCTCATCTATTTAAGCAATGAAGTGAGTGTTAAGCTAAGATCCAGCAGAAAAACTATTATGGAAACTTTCTGGTCCACAGAACAGTCTAGAGTTCTCCACAGAACCCAGATTCTAGTCATTTCAGTCCTCCAGGCTAGCACTTGTCTCATCCTTTCTTCTCTCCCAATGTCTGATTGTTCATTGTGTTTTTTATTAACAGGCTGAGAGTATGTGGTATTAAGGCAAGAACCAATTTATCCACAGTCAGTTTTAAGTGAAGGTCTCTTAATTCTACATGCAATTTCCTAAGGTCCTATCTACCTCAAACACCCTTTCTGCCTGTTACATATATTTAGACTGTCAGCCATGGTATAAACAGAAGAGAAATGACCAGAAACAGCTAACTATGGGTCTTATATATGACACAGGAGGAGAAGGGAGATGGTAAGCTGGCCTTTCCAGTGGCACATCTGTACAGATCAGGGGATTAGGCGTTCGTATTGGAGAATAACAATTAGTAAGCTGAGGGCACTGAACAAGTACCTTAGGGTAGAGATGACACACATATGAAGGAAGAAGGGCTTGGAACAGAACGCAATGGGAGAAAAGAAGGTGCATTGGAAGGAAAGAAAAATGTTCAAGCAAATCTTCTCGTTTCCAGAATGGCCCAAAGCTAGCTCTGATCTAATACCCCATTTGTCTGTTCACCCAGTGTTCTTTATTTCCTTGAAGCAAGAAAGGTCACATTGTTATTTTTAAGGAATCTTAATAGTCCTCTATCTTTAAAACTATTTTTCTGGCCCCCTGAGTAACTGATAGTAATTATCCAGTTATAGGTCAGGCAAGCATCATCATCAGATGACGGGATGGTTCTGTATAGAGAAACTTTCTCTTGAGTTAAGGCAGCAGAGAAAATTCATTATCACCGCCAATGTGGCTTATAACACAGGATGTAACAAATATTAGCCTGGTTTAGAACACAGTTATAGAATCTCAGAGTTTTCAGAAACAATTTAAAGGTCATTGATTTCAGGAGTCTATACAATACTGATTCTTTCTCTCTCTCCACACAGTTGTCATCCACCATTTCCTTGACTGCTTGGACAACTGATAAAACATCACATAACTGAGTGAATACTTCTTCATAATCAGGTCCTCCAATATTCTCTCATGCCATCTTTCAAGGCTTGCCCCTGGCTTAGTTCTATGTGCCACAACCAATTTCTTGTCCTTCCTCAAACACAAGGCTCAGCTCTTTGCACTTTTAGTTTTTTTAAGATTTATTTACTTATGAACACAAGAGCTGGGGTACAGGCCAGAGTCGTGGGAGGTGGGAGAATTCACCAGAGACAGAGCAGGGAGCAGAACAGGCAGACTGACTGAAATACACTGCTGAGGGGAGCAGTGAGCAAGGCAGGAGAGGTCTGCTGTGCCATGTGGGTCCCCTCCCTGGCAAGGGATCGAACTCACGCCGCTGTGCCATGGATGCTTCACAGTGCGGTGCCGAACCCGCTATGCCACCAGGGAGGCCGTCCTTTGCACTCTTTTATCTTCTTCATGTACTCCCATCTCTGTCTGCCTTGCTTCCTCCTTTTCTCTGTTCCAAGGTCCTATTTTGGTGATCTCCTGGGTCACTCCAGCATTGTCCTCCTAACTTTCCTGCTTTATTTTCTTCCTTTGCATATAGAAAGTCCTGTGTTGACTGAGATGTTGTTAAGTGACATGACTGTATTTAATTATTTTCAGTCCTTTTCCTTAAGACTTTTGATGATGTCTGAGAGCTAGAGCCCTAATATTTGTACAATAGCGAGGCCATAGTCCATATTTGGTAAATATGTACTGCATCAAAAGTGAAGGTGCCTTTACCATTTGGGCAAGTCAGAAACCTATGTTCCTGTTCTACCTTCTCTTTAAATGCCAACATCCAATCAATGGCAAAGCGACACTGAGTATTTGCTGTGTATACTCTACACACTAATTATACCTCTAACGGTGTACTCTACCTCTCACCATAGCCATTTCTATCCCTCCTGCCTAGATGACTCTACCAGTGTCTAACGGCAGCTTCTGGCTCTCTGTGTCAGATCTAGCTTCAGTCTACCTACTTTTAATGATGCAGCTACAGAAGTTCCTAAAATGCAAATTAGACCATTACCTTTGCTGCTTAAAACTTTGCAGTGCTGGGCCTCCCTGGTGGTGCAGCGGCTGGAGCACCACATTGCGAAGTATCTGCGGCACAGTAGCAAGAGTTCGATCCCTGGCCAGGGAGGGGACCCATGTGGTGCAGCAGACCTCTCCTGCCACGCCCACTGCTCCCCTCAGCAGTGTATGTCAGTCCATCTGCCTGTTCTGCTCCCCATTCTGTCTTTGGTGAATCCTCCCACCTCCCATGACTCTGGCCTGTAACCCAGCTCTTGTATGCATAAATAAATACATCTTAAAAAAAACAAAAACAAATAAACTTTGAAGTGCTTCTCATTTGTTCTAGTTTTTCTCAAACACTTGTGTTCATTATCTTCTAATTTTTATTTTGACCTATTTTTTCTGACTTCTTTGTCCTTACAAAGTATCAGATTAGAGATACTTACTTCAAAAAGTCTTCGCCAATTTCCCTGAACTGCTTTAGATGCTCCAGCTAGGGACCTTTATAATACACACTATTTTCTTTCTTGTTGAACTAATCATATTGCATTATATTTGCTTGCTTAATTATCCTTTGCTACTAATTTGGGAATGTAAGCACTCTGAAGTCAAAGAGCATATCTGCCTTGTTCATTACAAGCCTCCAGAGCCTAGAATAGAGTAAATATTCAATTGAATATAAATTGTTGAAAGAAGGAAGGAATTCAACCCTAAATCCCTAAGGATGTCACCTTAATCTTGGATTAGACATCATGATGCGGTTACAAAACTAGGATTTATTTGTCTGGGGTCTCTTGAATTTGTCAGTGACTGGCTTGAAATTTTTGATGAGGCTGGACCATATAATTGTGTAGTTGCATAAACGATACAAGTGTTGCTTAACTCAGCAATTTTGTACTGAGGACCAACTACACACCAAACACTCTTGTAGGCGCCAAAAAGTGTGGTGAATAATTAAGATAAAAGCATCTGATTTCTGAGCTCATTCAGTGCTAGGGAGATAGTGAACAAATACACACAGACATAAAGTTGACCATTTCTGACTTCTTATAAAGAAACGAGAATAGGATTTGAGATAGAGAATATCTAGGTGGAGACTATGCTTATATAGGATAGGCTGGGAAGCTTTTCCTTCCTAGTGGAAGAATGACTTTGGATCTAAGTGACAAGATACCTCCAGACTTGCAAATTTCTAGGGAAGACTTTTCCCGGAAGAGCTCCTGCTTTGGAGGCACCAGTTTGGTGAATTCCAGGTGTAAAGGTCACCACTTTTTCTGGTTGGAATTTGGAGACCTGAGGCAGGGGATCAGAATATATACAGCTCTATAACCACTGCGAGTGAGAGTGATTTTTTTTTTTTTACAGATTTTATTTATTTATGCATACAAAGCTGGGGTAGAGGCTAGAGCTGTGGGAGGTGAGAGGATTCACCAGAGACAGAGCAGGGAGGAGAACAGGCAGATCTACTGAAATGCACTGCTGAGGGGAGCAGCGGGCCAGCAGGAGAGGTCTGCTGTGCCATGTGGGTTCCCTCCCTGGCCTGGGTCGAACTCACGCTGCTGTACCATGGATGCTTCACAGTGTAGCGCTCAACCTGCTGCACCATCAGGCAGGCCCGAGAGTGATTTTATTTTAAGTTGAGTGAGAAACTATTGGAGCATAGCACTCTTCTAAGACCAAAGTTCATCTACATAGAGTCCAATATATCTCAAAGCTAATATAGTGTTTCATGTGGCACCCATATGTGATAGCATTTCTGTTTAGCAACTCACAAATCATTATAATTAGGAGGCTAGTGAAAATACTGTGCTTCCCCCTCCCTTTCCTTTCTCTCTTTTCTTTTATTCAGTAAGTTCCAAAATAACTAACCCTGGGGGGAGATAAAGTGATGAATAACCTCATTCAGCAGGAAGAAACAACAACAAAAAAATCCCCAGTTGAATGGTTCCTTGCAACTGCAAAATGGTCATTGTTTAGTGGATGAGTCTTCTGCTCTTTAGTATCCAGGCAATGAGTAATGATTTTCCTCCAAAGTTCCCACTTTTAAAAGAATGAATAAGCCCCAAAGGCCTCAGAGAGATAAGTATTACTTTCCTCCTGATAGCTCTGCAAGTGACTGAGAGGGAAGAAGAAACTGGACAATATTTCAAAGCCCCGATCTATAAATGCAATCATTGAGTCTGCACTTCTGTACCCCGAGATTGTTGGGTATCTAAATGGTTTCATGCCCTTTTTGTGTATTTTTTGCCTGATCCATAAACTCATTCATCTGAAGTGGGCTGACATCAAAGGGGTTACCCACTGGCTCCCCAACATCAGCATCTGCATTCCCCACACTTCCCCCAGGAAAAGCATCTCAGTGACTCCTGTACCACTGAATGACCAGTGGTCATATTTCACAAGTAACAATTGTCCCAGATTTAGGCATTTATTGGAATCATTTCATTTTTAGAGACAACTTTCAAACAACATCAACAACAGCAAACTACTACAAAATAATGACTTGTCTTTTGGAAGCAAAATAGCACACTGAATGCTAATGTACAATTCAATATATTACTTGCGTTCTCTCATCTCTATTAGGAAAAATGTCATGGGTTAATATATTTGTGCCCCACTGAGAATTAAAGAGGAAACAAAATGCTTAGCGTCTGTAATGAGGCCAGACATTAATGCAGGAAGGTCATGGCAGATCACGTTTAATAGATATGGCAACACTATTTTCCAAGGTAGCCAAAGGGGACTCAAGTCATGATGGGCAATACTTTGAGAAATATTTATTTTTGATGTGAAAAGGAAATAGAACTAGAGCATTCTGGTTGATGGAAACCATAAATAAGATTTTCCCACAAAGGATTAGAAAGCTAAAATACTCTTCTCACAAGCTGTATCACCTCAAAGTTCAAGGGCCCAGTGAAGAGATCACAATATTTTGTGATGACAGTGGATGCATTGCCTAAATTTCATATGTTGAAATTGACTTTAGGTCTTGGGAGAAATAATCAGATAAAATGCACTAAGCATTGATACTGGAGGCATTAAAAAAAGGTTATAATGAGGCGGCAATTCTAATGAAGCTCATCTCTGTATATTTTACTTCATCAGTTAAAAATAAAATGGGTCTTTTATAAAATTAATCTTATTGACTCGTTCAGTGTGTTATGGGTTCCTAATCTGTTTTGGGAAAGACAACTTGGTTTGACATTTTTAGAGGTGACTTTAGTAAATAAGCACCTCCAGCAAGATAAAATAAAATACTGCACTTATGATATAACAACTAACATCCATTACAATTTATTGAAATCTTTATATAGGGTTTCATATCTTGTAAAAAAACGCGGGATGCTTTACTATACATTGCATTAGATAATGAAACACCTAACAAATAAATATCGTAGATTAACTATTTAAAAACACAGAGTTCCTCTAAAAGGGGATTCACAAAAGACAAATAAATGACCTTAGACATGCACAACACATTCATTATCAACAGCAATTAAACAGATGAGTTCAGAAACTACATCCAGTCTTTTTCCTTTTTAACAAATTGATCAAGTTTAAGGAGAATGATTTAAAAATAGTCCTGAATTTAGAAAATTCCTGTTGCTAGGAATCCAAGAGTTGTTTTTTTTTTTTTAAAGATTTATTTATGCATATAAGAGCTATGGTACAGGCCAGAGATGCAGGGGTGTGAGAGGAGTCACCAGAGACAGTGAGGAACAGAACAGGCAGATTGAATGAAATGCACTGCCAAGGGGAGCAGTGGGCGAGGCAGGAGAGGTCTGCTGTACCATGTGGTTCAGCAACCTGGCTGGGGATTGAACTTTTGCTGCAGTGGCTGTGGATGCTTCATGGTATGATACTTAACCCCTTGTACCACCTGGGAGGTCCCCCAGCAATTTTTTTTTAATGAATGTGGTAACTGTAAACACTGCTTATGTATATTTACCTGTTCACTGCCTTTCTGGGGGGAAATTTGCCAATATGTATTTAGCAACTCAACTTCTAGCAATAATCTTAGAACAATAAAGGTAAAATTAACACAGACACAGAGCCTTCTATGAAGATACCGTTTTTATCACAACAAAGATTAATTTAGATAGTGATGCCATATTTGTGTAACAAGGTACCACACAGCCATTAAACACAGTGCTGGATCCTGGTGGAGGTGGGCGGGGTATTTTTTATTCTCAGTTCTTATGTTTCCTTTTAGGTAATTTCACTCTCAGCTTCTCTTCATCTTCTCACATGTTATCACAGAGAAAAGGCCAACACTGATTAGTGAGTTTGGGAACTGGAAAAGACCATAAGAGCCCTTTCTTTGCCATTTTGGAGTGAGTTTTCCTGTAGGTAATGGGGAAAATATAAAAACATGTTCTCCTTTACACTCCATACTTAAAATAGTTAGGACGAAAGTTACCCAGTAGAAGATCTGCACCCAGGGCAATCTGCTTCTTGGTGGGGGTGACACTGTTTAATTTGGACTTCAGCATTTATAAGGTTCTTTACCATACTTTCCAGTGTATTCTTTATAATCATTAAAGATGAAATTTTGACCCTATTCAGCCTCTACAGTGGTCTGATATCACAAATATTGAGAACTTGAGCAAGGAAGAGAAATGATCCTATTGCCCCATCCACACACCAACATAATAGAAAAAAGTCATAGACATGCTCACAGTGTATCGCTAAGTAGGAAAAAAAGACAGATGCAAAAACTGTAGAGTTGGGCCTCCCTGGTGGTGCAGTGCTTGAGCGCCTCACTGTGAAGCATCTGCGGCACAGCAGAGGTGACCCACATGGCGCAGCAGACCTCTCCTGCCTCGCCCGCTGCTCTCCTCAGCAGTGGAATTCAGTCCATCTGCCTGTTCTGCTCCCCACTCTGCCTCTGGTGAATCCTCTCACCCCCCTGAACCTCTGGCCTGTACCCCTGCTCTTGTGTGTATAAATAAATATTTTTTAAAAAACTGTACAGTTTAAAGCTTTATGCAAAATATTTTAACAATATTTATTTCTGCTTATAGATAGATGAGTGGTTCACATATAATTTCTTACATTTCAGTTTGCGTGTATTTTCAAAGTTCTCTGCAATTAGTCCTCATTGTTTCTGTGCTTAAATTTAAAATGCTACTTTAATGAGTTTTTGGAATTTTGGAATCTTCTTCCCCAGAGGCTATTTTCTACAGAAGAAAAATGTGTCTGTGAGAGATGACAGCGCAGATTCCATATGAGAATGAGGCAAGACATCGATCAACTTTCTAGTCTACACCAAAATATGACCAACCACCACATGTAGGGTAACTTATTATGAGAAGGAAAGGTCTGCATATTATTTTTTTAAAGATTTATTTATTTATGCATACAAGCACTGGGATACAGGCCAGAGGTGTGGGGGGTGAGAGAATCCAGCAGACAGAGTGGGGAACAGCACGGGCAGATCAACCGAAACACAATGCTGAGGGGAGCAGAGGGCAAGACAGGAGAGGTCTGCTGTACCATGTGGGTCCCCTCCCCAGACAGTAGCAGGGATCGAACTAGTGCTGCAGTGGCTGCAGTTTGCTTCATAGTGTGTTGCTTAACCCACTGCACCTCCAGAGAGGGCCCTCTGCTATATTATTAAATTGCTCTTTGTGACAATGTTACCTCAGGAAGACCTACACCTGTGTGCACTTTTCATTTTCTCATGAATCAGTGTCTGATTCAGATGTGGGGTTCCATGAATATACAGCCAGATTTACCCAAGAACTGACTCCTTCCTTTGCCTATCTGGCTATTTGGAGATATTTAGATTTCTGTTAAAGGTAGAGGTTCCTCTCCAAAAGCCATTCTTCAGAAATACATCTTGTTCATCAGTCACTTGAAAAACTTGGAGTGTTACTGTTTTCTCTTTCATGAATTTATGTGTGGAATTGTACAGTATGGTCTGTGTGAAGTATGAGTATGGATGTAAGACCTCTCCCCCACTCCACTATGCCTGTCCAGCTCTGTCTCTCAGTAAACACGCATGTGCAAACACATACTGCACGACGTCGAATTCCATTAACTCTGGGCTTGCACACATCACAAACAAATCACGCGGATGTAAGCGTATAATTAGTAAAGTTAAGAAACAGCACATTTAACAATCTTTAATCTAGCCAACTTCCATATTTTAAGAAACAGTCCATCCAATTTCCCAATTTGCTGAAGAATGTTTCCATTTGCTGCATGATTTCAGAAGTTGCTTTTATAATCTCAGACCTGAGCTCTTCCAGGGTGTTTTAACTATGAGGAACACATAGGCATGTCACATGCTTGTTTCCAGAATATGCTTGTCTATAGAAACTGGAGCTTAAACTTTAAAAGATATAAACAAATTGCTTGGCAACACTTATGGTTTTCTTTCTTAGAAATATGGTATCCAGGCACTGAACACACCGCAGGGGAAGGTCTGGTATTTCTCTGGCTTATGTTCCCTATGAGCACAGTGATGCACAAGCACTCATATCCCGACACACTCCAGCCACTGCACCAGGCCCCCTCCCCTTTGTCAGGGTGGATTCATGGCCACAGCACACAAGGAAGGGCTCAGTGTAGACAGAGCACGACCCCACACATACAACAGGACACAACTCCAGGACAGCACTCATGTAGACCTGGAGTGAATGGAATCCCCACAGAAGACATGCTCACATCCCTTCTACATGTAACCCCAGATGCCGGTTCAGCTCAGGACCGAAAGCACACAGTTCAAAACTAGCACAGACCAGTGCCAGAGGTGCTGACTCTGGTGATGAGGACAATCAGATATACCTAGAGACGTCTTGGAATACCAGAGTGATAGAGACTCTACCCTTCCTGCTTCAGGATAAGCCCAGATTCAATGTGAAGCAGAATTACTAGTAAATGCGTGTCGCTGAGAATAATTCCTGGTCCCAAGAAGCAAGGGCAGGAGGAAAAGAGAAAACACAAATGAAGGGAAACTCTGTATTAGAGTGGATTAGTAATTATGACTACTTTATTGAAATATATGAGATGTGTGGCTAAAATTAATGATTATTAAAAATGCTGGAAAGAAAGAAATTATAAAAGGAGAAAGGGGTAAAATACGGGGGGAAATTCCTATCCCTAAGCCAGCAGGCAGGTACGTTTATTTAGCATTAACGTGAGTCCACAGTAGTCAGCTTAGATAAGTTCTTTCATTTTCTTTTCCTGCTAAATTCCAGTGACCTGCAAATTTTTAGCTTCTCCCAAACTGATGAAAGCAATTGTCTTCCAGGTAATGGGAAAATGATCCTTTGTTTAATTTTCCTTTGTTGAAATATTCTTAGACATTCATTTCAATATACAATTAAAGGTAGATGGCAAGGAAAAAAACAGAAATCCTCATTTTATTTTTTTGCATTAGATTTTGCCATGGGGCCTGATGTCTGAGGTTAAAAGAGTCATAAAACACAAGAACTATCATTCATTCCTGCTGAAAACAAGCCTAATCAGGGATCAAAGTCTGGAAAATGAAAAAGACTGCCTGATTAATTTATATGGTCTTGCTATGTTCTAAAGGGCATTCAAGTGCCCAACACCTTCCCAGTATCTCCCTTTTTATATCTCAATCCATTTAGGCAGATTATTCTTAAGAAAATTTAGTTAGCCAAGAAATGGATGGGATGTAGCAATTCCCTCTATCTGCACTTTCCCTCAGGTTGTTAATGACAAATGCATTACAGTTATTTATTACAAATAGATTAAAGGTGTCAGTACGGTTCAATTCATAGCAATCTTAGACTTTTAAAATGTGTTGTGAACTGGGCGCTTTACCAGTGCTGACAATGCACATGATTGCTTTCCAGGGGACTCTTCCTCCGGAGTACCTTTCTTTATGTTCATTACTTTTTTTTTTTTTAAAGATTTATTTATTTATGCATACAAGCACTGGGGTACAGGCCAGAGGTGGGGGGGTGAGAGGATTCACCACAGAGAGCGGGGAGCAGAACAGGCAGATCAACGGAATTACACTGCTGAGGGGAGCAGCGGGCCCAGCAGGAGAGGTCTGCTGCGCCCTGTGGGTCCCCTCCCTGGCTGGCAGCAGGGATCGAACTCGTGCTGCAGTGGCTGCGGTTTGCTTCATAGTGCGTTGCTTAACCCCAGCGCCACCAGGGAGGCCCTATGTTCATTACTTTTAAAAATGAACATACCATCTGCTTTTGCCTCATACTTGGTTAAATTGTTTAGAAGATCGGGTCATAATGAGAACAACTACGGTGTACTTGTGTCTAGTTAATTTCATCTGTAAATAATTAGCTGCGCAACCCTTTCTTTTCGCCCTGCAATGGATAACAATGAATACACAATGACTTGTAGTAGCAAAGTATTTTTCAAGACCAACATATACCTAAGGTTTCCCTGAGTGGTCTGATGGAATAATGGCAAAGTAGCTATTATTTCATATCTCTGCATCATAAATATGCATTGCTCCACACGGATAAAATTCTTTATGATAATTCATGCCATATAATGTTAGTAAATACTTGCATAGATAGACATCCTGCTTTGTCTTTTTTTCTGAGAGAATTAAATACAGAGAACAGAGGCAGGTCAAAGGCACATTATGCAGCCAGTTTAATAATTAGCACACGATGGCAAATTCATTCCATAAAAATGATTTTTTTTTTCAAAATGTGGCTTCATAGGTGTTATACAGGCTGTAAGATTCTCTAAGAGCCCCTTTCCCAACCCCTCCCCCCAGAACATCTCTGATTTATAGTTGCCTGTTAATTTTGTTATTTTTTTATTTGTTATAATTATTTCTTTTCTGAGTCCCTTATTTGGTTCCTCTACATTCTCTTATAAGTGAAACCATCTGGTATTTTTCTTGAAAGCGGTCAAAACAGGGGAAGAAAGAGCACAGGGACTATGGTGATGGTGCCTGGGTGAACTGGTGGTGGAGAGGAGAGGAGAAAGCATACATTGTACAAAAAGGAAGAATGATTTAAAATAGATAAAAAAAAAAAGAGCCAACCATGCAAACGGAGCACTAATGAGGAATAAGGTGTGCAAAATGTTACATCAAAAGTGAAATGCAATGTAAGTTTCTTTTACCTAGGCTCCATTGACATTCTGAAATCCTCAGCCGAAATGGAGGGTTTTCATGCAATTGTACATTTTCCAAGAAATGGTCCATCTCTAGGTTTTATCAGATTGCCAAGGGATTATTCTTTAGGAATGTTTAAGTTATTTCATATAAAATGAAATAAAGACTATGTATCTTAGTAAAATATAGTCTCTAAAGTGTTTCAAAGATTCCTTAAAATAAAGCACTGTTTAAATACATGCGGTACATGAGACTAAATTTATAAAACTTTTTTTTTTATTTCTAAAGGATGGTAAACTGCAGGGGCACAGTGAATTTAATAAAAGGGGATTGTTGTAAGTGTTCAAACTGTTAGACAAATAGACCAAATACAGCCAAAGCTGAACATGTGTTATGTGAATACTCCTCAGCAAGAGATTTGCATCAAGTTCAAAACTACATTGCAGAAATGTTTGATTCATATATGTAAAATAACAACAGGTTTGATTACATTGGGTTGACTCTGAAGCATTTATTCCTGCACAGACAGTAGACTGATAGCTCTGTTTGGTGTCATTGCATATATTCAAATTACTGCATTAAGTGAGAGCATGGAATACACTGGCTTATTTCTCCTTGTTTTGAACAGTTTGCTTCTGTGAAGTTTACTTCAAGCCTATCAGTTAAGTGATGCTGTTGCCTTGTTCATAGTTTTAATATATTCACATTTGAAAGGTTGTCTTTGTACTAACTAGGAGAAAATGATACCGTATCTCTCAGTCAAAGTAAAGATGCATCTTATATGACCACAAATATTTTGCAAGAGAAACATATTTAAGTATTTATAAGCAACAAACTTATGTGAGAGCTTAATGGGGGAAAAAAGGAGTGTGACATCATGCAATTATTATGGCTTCACCATTCCTGCTAAGTACAGAAGCAAGTTATCTTGTGTCAGTTTAGGGTAATGTAGCTGATGCTCCAATAGGAAAATTGAGTGAGCAGGGTAAACACCCCCCTTCATGAAACACAGTACCTAAAGTTTTGAGTGATTCACCTCTCTCTGCCAACTCAAGCACAGAGCAGTCTTACTCCTTTATCAAAGCACATGAGACGTTTCATTGCAGTTGTATCGCTTTTCTCTCTTCTAATACTATCGGATTCAGAAAGCGGTATTGAAAGAAGAAATTTGCTTCCTTTAACCCAGCTTGCTTTGACGTAGCCCTGAGCCACACAGCGTCTTCTCATTCTCCAGCTAACACTGAGTAGGTAATCTGAACGCAGCTCAGACCCCGGATTTGAAATCCTGTGTTTTCATATAGTTATTTAAATACTCATCTGCATCACAGACAACTACGTACTGTAATAAAATCTCTTTAGCGTTTCCTAAAAATTGCTCAAAATGTTATTTCATACCAATTATTACCATGGACAGCCAACCACTATATTATTTATGCTTTTCAAGCCCAATAGTTACTTTCAATTACTTTTGTCAGGTTTTTGTGTGTGTGTGTGTGTGAGATATTTATTTTTTTTCCCTTTTAAAGTCTCTTTCAGTGTCTTTTTTATATTTTTAAAGATTTATTTATGCATGTAAGAACTGGGGTACTGACCAGAGGTAAAGGGGGTGAGAGGAGTCACCAGAGACAGAGCAGTGAGCAGAACAGGCAGATGGACTGAAACACAGTGCTGAGGGGAGCAGCGGGTGAGGCAGGAGAGGTCTGCTGCGCCCTGTGGGTCCCCTCCCTGGCCGGGGATCGAACTCGTGCTGCAGTGGCTGTGGATGCCTCATAGTGCGGTGCTTCACTCCTTGCACCACCAGGGAGGCCCCAGTTTCTTTTTTAATGTGCACCTATTACATCATCCTTCATGTTTGTGTGATTTTGATTTTCCCATCAAACTCCTATCGTCAACTCACCCGTGCACCACCACCATGGTCCCTTGTGCTCCTCCCTCCCCTGTCCTGGTCCTCTCCCTCCTCCTCTCCTACAGGATGTCTCTGATACATAGTTTTCTGGTAATTTTGATTTTTGCATTATTACTGTTACTTTCCCTGCCCCCCCCCATCCCTTATTTGGTTCCTCTACAAGGTTTTACAAAACTTGTTTCATTAAAAAAAAAAAGTGCCTGTTATATATATATACATATATACTATATGTATATGTATATAAATATACTATATATATATGTATGTATATATATATACATATATATACATATATGTACTACATATATATAGTACATATATAGTATATATATAATTAAAATATACAAATTGTATACCTCAACTTGTATCAGGAGTTAACATTTTGCCATTCTAGTACCTTGTATCCATGACCTTACTTATAAAGTGCAAACTATGAAATGATCAGAATCCATGGCTGCTCTGCTAAACCCATGGGAGGAAGTGAGCAGAAATGTGGGCTCTCCTCCATAAGTGAACCCTCCACACCTGAACACGCTTCTTGTACACACCTCCAGCTTTAGACCTTACTCTTCTCTACTATCTTCTGAGCTTGCTGATGATTTTAATTTACATGAGCTAGTCTAACATTCTACGAATATTAGGGTACAATTACCTCTTCTCAAATCATCTTGAGTGAATTTCTGAAAGTGGAACCACTGCATCTATGTAATTCTTCCTTGGTTTTTATTTCCATTGATGTCTGGATAAATTATAATCTATCCCTGAATCTCTTTCATTCATAAAACCTCCACTTCTCTTCTCAGTGCCAATATTCAGAATGTTCTTCAATTCCTTATAATAAAAATGACTACAGTATTTTCATTGTTTGTTATGCATCTAGTCTCATTCAAGTATTTTTTTAATTCTACAATCAAATTCACTAGTGTGGTGTTTGCCCTCAAATAATTAGATAATATATGATTATACCATAATATTTATTCATTTATGTCATCTTGTATTTACTTCAGTGTGCTGTTTTACCGGGAACTGTTTTAGAATGAAAGGAGGGGGAGCAGCAATTACCACATTTGCTAAACTGGCTCCCTTCAGCATTAATACAGACCCACTGGAAACTGATGGATTAAAGGAAGAGAGGCATTTCATTCAGCTGACAGGTAGTACTGTACTGAAGAGGCCATGGGAGCTTTTTTCACAACATACTTTCAATTACCAGAGCATAATTTTATATTTTAATATCAACATGCACGGTTGCATATGTTCTTCTTAAGCTATCTCTTTTCATTAACATCTTAAGAACAAAAAACTATAGAAGTAGCATGCTGAAGGAAAACATACAGTAAATAATATCTCAAAAACAGAATGGGAAAAAAAGGATGGGAGAAATGAAGTAACACTGGTTGAGTCCACAGTCTTTGACATATGGGAGTGAGCTAGTTAACTTTTATACACAGAATCCCCTTGGTCCCACCCACCAATGCAGTGAGACAGGGTGGGCCATATTTTACAGGTGTGGAGTTAGAGTTGGAAGAGGTTCAGCAGCATACTGCACATCTGTCACTACGCAGCACACACCTTGCATGTGTTACAGCTCTACCATGAGGACAAGACTGGATACCTGACTGTGGACTCCTACCTTCCACTAAATCACATAGTTGGTCACTTATAAAATGGTGCCCTGAGGACAAATCACCTTACATTTCTATTCATATTTTCTGATACATTCTAAATCATTTATTGAGTTTTAAAGTGTGTATTTCAGGAGTTTTATTTGAAATCTCAGCTGACCAGTTGGGAAAGTAGAGTTTGGATCTGTAGGTACATTTAACAAATTAACTAATTAGGAATTAATAGGGCAAAAACCCCACACCATTATTCTGTTCTTTAAGAATCATTAAGAGTGTTTGGGTAACAGGTCAACTAATTACTTTTTAAAATGCATGCAGTAAAGTTTATCACAACTTTAATAAAGTAATTCCTTAAAGACTGATTCTATAGGTTGTTTGCAACTTGGTATTTATAATGTCTCAAAATAAGATAAAATTAGAGAATATTTATGAATGAATAATCTTAAACTTGAGTTAAAGCCTCATCTACTAATGTAATAAATAGAGTGTACTGTCAATTATAGACAGATTTATGAAAATTTAAAAAAGGCAGAATTTAATTATGAAAACTCAAGACTCAGATGAAAGAAATGTCATATCAAGAGTAAAAAGGGGAATGAGAAGAACTGATTGAGAAATCTTCTAATCATGACTTGAACACTTTAATGGTAATTAGAGACAAAAAATTAATTCTACATCTGAGTGGAAAAAACACAGAACAAAGAAAACTCTGTCAACATGATGATATTATACACTACACTACAAAGGATGCATAGTAAAGCTTGGATTTTCATACTTCAGTTTTAAAGTAGTAAGTTTGGAATTCCTCTAATTAATAATGCCTTTTCTTATTAATATTGACAAAGTCGTATTTCTAATGTTTAATTCTCCTATTTCACAGACACTGATATTGCTTCCTTTCCTGGCTCCTCTCTCCTGTGGTATTTGCAATGCAGCCCAGATCAATAATATTTTCCTCTATTGTAATAGTTCCTGAATTAACTCAGATTTTACCACTTTAACAACTGTCAAGCTCTGGTTTTCTTAAGTGATTTCATTACTAAATATGTTTTGCTCCTTATGACATATGCATGTTTAATGAATTTTAGTGGTTTCCTTTAGAAATTTTTACATAGTGGCACCAGGAGGTACACATTAAATCATTATAGAACTTGCCAATTGCTTCAAAGAGCTGAGGATATTTTGTAGCTATATACTTTAGTACATATTTGATTAATGTGCCAAGCATATAATTTTTTAATCTTTTTTAAAATTTTCATAGAAATGGGGTATAGGCCAGAAGTGTGGCATGTGAGAGGATTCACCAGAGATAGAGGGGGGAGCAGAACAGGTGGATCTACCAAATGCACTGCTGAGGGGAGCAGCGGGTGCCACAGGAGAGGTCTCCTGCATCATGTGGGTCAGCTCCCTGGACAGGGATTGAACTTATGCAACTGTGGTGATAGAGCTGAGACTTACCCCATAGGCCACTAGTGAGGACTCAAAAATATAAATTTTTGGAAGATGTGACCATATCCATTTTTTTTTCACCAAATACTATTTATTGACAGTATTTTAACTGGAAAAAGTGTTGCTGGGGAAAAAAGAGTGTCGAGGATTATTTGAGTCATTCTCAAAACAAGCAAAACAACAGCGTTTGAGAAAACACTGTTCGTTCAAATAGTTTGTCATTTTCCTTTCAAAAAACATGAATCAGTCAGCTATCCTATGCTGTGGCACCTTATTCAATTTATACTGTGGTCAAACTAAAAGACATTCTCTGCTCTCAAGAAAACAGCACTCTCCAGGAACTTTCGGTATTTTCCTTTGAAATGCACACATTTGGCAGACTTTGTTTTAAAAGTGTTATCCACACTAGTATCTATTTGATTGTAGCCCAGGTCTACAGTATAGGTTAAAAAGATATTTATGATGAGAAACCACAAAATTTAATCAGAAGTTTCAAAAGCATTCCTACATAGTCATTCACTTAATTACCATCTCTACTGGCAAAGATTTTGTGCCTCAGCATCATTATTTTACAGGTGTTTGCTGGGAGGTGACAGAAACCCTTCTTAGTATATAAACGATCCATATCCCCTAAAGTAGAAACTCAATTCAAGATAATGGCCTGCATAGATGTGAAATTGGACATGTATGCAAAATGGCAAGACATCAATGATAAATTAATGAGAAAGCTTATAATTACATTTATGTGTTTTCCCTATAATAAACTTTTGAAATGAAAATGCACATCTGATTTGTACATATGCTTAATGAAGGGGAAAATTCAATCTAATTACATTCCAGTTGAATATTTACTCCTAATGCAAAATTCTTTCAGTTTTCCAATATTTTACTTTAAAGGATAATTCCAATAAACATAATATATCAAACCAGAAAAAACCAGTTTTCTCCAAAACTAAGAAAATCATTTTCAGTCTGCACTAAAATTCACTAAACATATTTCCAATCTAAGGTTAATTATGCAATCCTATAAATATATATTTATGAACTTCTTATAGATTCTGGTATATTTCACTCAAGAAAATAATTTTAAGACATATTAATCTTTCACTTTGAAATTAAGTAATATATACTTTTAATATTTTAAAAAGACCATGCAGTTAGAAGTATATTCACTTATTTGAACTTGGTCTTTTATTCTATGATTATATCACTTAAATCAGTTATAATGCAATGGTAACTATTTCATTTTCATACAATAGATTTAATTATAAATCACATTTAACAATGACTATAAAGTATCTAATAATCCTGTCAATTTTGTATTTTTATTTAGATTATTGTCATATCCACTGTCATATTAACCTTTATGTAATTACCAAGTAAAATATGTATATGTGTTGAGATTAAAAAATATATATATGTATGCAGAACACAGGTAAACAAATTTGTCTATAAAATTTAAATCTGATCAGTAATTCATTTTTTGCCTCATACGCAGATAAATCACACATAGCTGGACTGCTTATCAATTATGAGTCATTTCATCTCTACTTTATGCTCTTTTTTTGAGGCAATGTTAATGTGATAATAGAAAACAATGCTCCAGTAGACCAAATCCAGTTATAGTGACCAACTGCTTCCAATGTCTTTCTAATTCTTCCTTTCCAATTTTAATTTCGAGAAGGAAATTAATGGGGATAGGGGAAAATCAGTAAAAGTTAACACTATTTATGGAGAAATAATCCACTGATTTTTATGAAAGACAAGGAAATCAGTAATATCTTATACTCATGGAGGATAATATTCCCCTCCAGTACTGCGTGTAGAAGGGTGTGTAGCAGGAAAACACCCAGTAAATGACATAAGTTGGCGTTAGAAGTTTGTGTCCCACCAAAATCCATGTTTATGCCCTAAACCCCCAATCTGATGCTCTAAAGAGATGGAATCTTTGGGAGATAATTAGGTATCACCGAGGTCATGAGGGTGTAGCCTCAGTGATGATCTGCTGCAAAGAAAACAACAAATAACAGAAAATAACAAGACACCAGAGCTTCCTCTCCCCAGCATGTTGGTCACATTAAGTAGTCGGTCACGTGTAGGTCAGGATGAGTCCTCAGCAAGAACAGAACCTGCTGGAACCTTGAACTCAGTCTTTCCCATCTCCATAACAGTGAGGAAATAAATGACCATGGTTTTGGTCACCCAATCTAAGGTGTTTTGTTACAGTGAAGTGCTCCTCATGTTCCAAGTCTACCAGAAATAGGCAGTTGTGACTGGCAGTTAAATACCTATTAGCTGCTCTGGCTAAGAATCTGTAAAAGGATGCATTTGAAATCATAGTTATTAGTCTTATTGCTCTTTCTATGGTTTTCCCATTTACATTTTCTCCCTGGATATCATCTAGAAATATCAAGCAGCAAATTTTGGTAATTTAGCATCTTCTTAATCATCTATCTCCCAATTATAGATAAATGAACTAAAAGCAAAATATAAGAAGAAACAAACAAATCCTGCCTTAACAATAAAAATATTTGCCATTAACACTTAACTTGTAAGTATGGCATTTTATCTAACTCAGTTAATACTCAAAAACTCTGAATTAGATAAGATTACTATCCTCAAGTCAGAAAAAGAAACTGAAGCAGAAATGGATGATTAATTTGCCCAAAGTCACAACTGGGAAATGGTTGGCAAGGATTAGAATCTAAACAATGTAGGTTCAAATTCTTCCTTGTAAAACTAACTCATATTTTATTTCTAATGTATTTGAAGCATCAAAATAGTTTAGCCAATTGCTTACTTTTTTAGAACCAATCTATAAATTTATAAAAACTCTGACCATGTAACTTTTAAAGAACGTGTTCTAAAAGTAGAGAAGTTACAAAACAAAGGACAAAAACAGAAATGAGATAAATATTAGCTGTACTTCTTTCTCCTGATTACCATTCCTGTTTATTTTCTAATACCTATTTTTATAATAATGGAATTACATTTTTCAACATATGGGTCAAACTTTATTTACTTAAAAAGTGTAGATGATGTGATTTTTCTACTTTAATAAAAAAACTCCCTGGGAATAAGTCATGACCTTCTTTGAGTCACTGAAAGCAATTTAAAGTAGTTAATCTCATGCTATAACTATTTGTGTATGACTTTTTGATATATAACAACTCTAAATTGGATATCTAATTCAATATATATGAATACACTCACATGAATGAATTGGACACTTTTTTTTGGTAGTTTTGTATATGGTCAAGACAATGAATGTATGATGTACTGTTTTGTACCAATGTTGTATTTCCTTTACATCTAAACTTAGGGTGCTGAGATGAAATACAGAATCCCCAGTTAAATTTGAGTTACAGATAGGCAATCAAAAATTTCTTAATGAACATATAACTTATAACTCTGTCTCATGTAGTATCTGATGGAGGATAAGAATAGATACTGGAAAGGAGGTGCCATAAAACCAGAAACCTGGCTCACGCAAGGCAGTGGGGTTAGAAGGGATTAGCACAGCCATTGAGCCAGCCATGGAAACCAAAACCCATGGATATCAATGCCTAAATCACAAAGCATATGATCCAAGCAGGCATCAGACTGCTGCAGGGGGTGTCAGGTGCCTGGACCTGAAGGTACAGATATGGAGATTGAGCCCACTGTAGACTCTCCAGGGCCCATTGTAGAATCTATCCCTGTCAAATTCTATACAGTTTATTCAAAGTCAACAAACATTCCACTCTATGAAGGACTGAGCCCCTCCCAAAGAGAAGACTATATCAGGGCAGTCTCTGCACTGGCTCAGGGCAGCCCCCTTCTGCCCACCTGTGACTGTGCAGGGGCTTCTCTTCACCAACTCTCCCTCTGCGGGGCAGCAGCCTTCCTGCCTGCCCGTGACTTGTACCCTGCCAGGGTTTCTCTTCATTGACTTCCCTCAGCAGAGGCAGCTCTCCTCAAGGACACCTGCCAGTGATCATGCAGGCCTCTCTCAGCAAACCTGTCCCTTCCAGGGAAGCTCTTCCTGCCCACTTGTCTATGCAAGTGCCCTTTGTTCTTCGGTCCCTTTCCCTAATAAACCTGCTCTTTAACTAATATCTCTGTCGTGTGGAGAAACTCAGCTGGGGAACTTGCTGCGTGCTGCTGAACAGGGAGCGCTGGTGAAACCTTTACCAGAGTGAACCCAAAAACCCCATTCTACAAACTCACTGACTGCAAAAACAACATCAGTGTTCTTTTTTTTTTTTTAATCTGCAAAATCTGGCTACCTTATATATACTCGCTTGTTTTATACTGTGCTTGTGAAATGTACTATGTGTGCCTCTTTGTTGTTTTTTTTGTTTTGTTTTGTTTTAAAGATTTATTTATTTATGCATACAAGAGCTGGGATACAGGCCCGAGTTGCAGGAGGTGACAGGATTCACCAGACAGAGTGGAGAGCAGAACAGGCAGACTGACTGAAACACACTGCTGAGGGGAGCAGCGGGTGAGGCAGGAGAGGTCTGCTGTGCCATGTGGGTCCCCTCCCTGGCCGGGATCGAACTCACGCTGCAGTGGCTATGCTTTGCTTCATAGTGCATTGCTTAAACCGCTGCGCCACCAGGGAGGCCCATGTGTGCCTCTTTGATCTGCATGCAGGGTGGTTTTTTTTTTTTAACAAGTTTTTGATTTAATATAAACACTTTGAAAAAATGCCAGTGTGTCCCAGAACTGAGTTTCCAAATAAGATCTGATAAAAAAAAAAAAAAAGAATCTTTGGGTTAAAACTTGGAATAGTAAAGGCAGAGTGAAATAAATGAATGAAAATCACAATAATTGTTTTAGGGGTAAAATATGGTACTAGAGATAAATGGAACATGTACATAGAAGGTGAAACATGTTAAATATAAGGAGTAGAAATGCAGGCTCAGTGGACTGCATCTCTGGCTTTGACTTGTACCCATGAACCTGGAGGAACTTGGAAGAAGAGACACATTTAGAATCTGGAAAGAAATGTGGGTGAACGCTGTCCTTGGCAGAGACAATGAGAGTCAGTATCATGATTTGTACTTTCCTTTTCCTCCTTTCCAGCTTTCTGAGGTCTGCCTTAACCCTTTCTTGCTGCTTCCCTCCAGAATGTGACTTAACTCTGTGGCAAGATTCCAGGCCTATTTTGGTCCAACTTTGGCTGGTCACTGGCCCACGAGGGAGTAATTTAGGGTTTCTTATTGGAAATCTTATTAAAGATCCTTCTCTTTCTCCCCTCTCTCTCTGCACAAAGATTCTGTGAAAGGTCTTTTATACAAAGATTCTGCCTCTGTGTCTTTATGCAACAATGGCAGAATCCCTTTTCAAATGCGCACCCCTTAATAATTTGGTCACATTCTACTAAAATTATAACAACTCTATGCAAAACACCTCCACCAACTGTCCTTCCACCCCATACACTCTGACTACATTTAAGTTCTTTGAGTTGATGTTTCTCTAGGTCCTGTCCCCTACCTGTGGACGTGATTACTGCTAATACATTCTCCGAATGTGTTAAAGACTATCAACACCTCAACATTAGACTGAAGTCTCTCCCAGAAACCATCAGAAAGAACATGGATTATAACAATATGTTTTCACATTGAATGCTGTGTTTGTTATAAAATTTTCTATTCACAAGTATTTCCAGAAACTTGTGCGTGGAGAGAGGTTAGCAAGTAATTGTGGATATAATAGGAAGATATTATTCAGTGAGGCTATTTTTAATAGCATTTTCACACTTTATTATTTGAGACAGACATTTTAGAGACTTACCCATAGAGAAACGACCTTCTACTTAAAAATAGCTTGCAGACATGTCAAATTTAGGAGCAACACAAGTTTCTCAAATCCATTTTTTTAACTTATTTTTTTTGCCTGAGCATTTAGCGCCTTGACCAAAACAAAACACCGATAAATGACTGTTCAACAGATGCTAATTCACTATTTTCCCAGGTGCCTTGTCCTCTATTATCTCGGCGAACCTGACATACACCATCCTCCATGCTCAATGAGCTTTGATCTAAAGATACAAATGTTTGCTGAACTAAAACTATTTTACTGATTGCTCAAAAGAATCGATCCTCTTTGAAAGTGATTTGTGGCTAATTCGATTGTTTTTTCATCGCCACCAAATGGGATAGTGTCTAATACACAGTAAGCCCCCAACACATCTCTGTATGACACGAGAATAAATGAATGACTAAGTGTTCCCAAAGCACTCTATGTTGCCCATGTAGGCTCTATTGGCTGAGCAAAGTTTGGATTTTTCCTTTGGTTAAGTCACAAAAGCTAGTGGGCTATTTTCAAGAGACTTAGGGAAGAATAATAGAATTCTAAGTGGGAGCACATGCCCAGGTGCAGACGCTCTTGGGTCCTGCCTGAGGATTCTCAGTTGGATCTGTTATCTTGGCAACAGGGGTAATAACAATGGCTCCTAGAAGATGAAAAAGGACACACTGAAATGAACGTTCAATTGGAAACCCTCCGCCTCAATGAGCATGGAGAGTGAATAAGTATGTATGTGTTCCAATTCTCCCTTTTACATGTATAGGGATGCTTCATATTGGACCACTGCATAGAACTATTGATAAAAGAATACTAGTCTGTTAATGAAGGTGATGCTTGCAATGTCTACAGTCACCAGATAATTCAATTGAGAAATACAGTCTGTCTTTCAAAGGAATAAGCAGGCTGATCCAGTATCATTTTTTTTCCTACATAATTATTCACCCTTTAAGAATTAATTCATGTAAAGCCATACTCTTTTACCCAACTTCCCACACACCTTAGTTGTACCTAGACTGAGTTTGGATTCTGTGCCAGTTAGTGAATATAACTGAATGATTCAAAAATTAACTCTTGGAACCCTGTGTCATTATGACTTGTGCAAGTGACAAAGTCAGCTACTCAAATCTAATTCAGCATGCCCTTTCTATGTCCACAATAAGGGACTGATTAACTAGCGACAGCAAGATAGTTCTTTAACCATTTGTTCTTAGTATTTGAAAAGGCTAGCTTATCAAGATGAGTGATTGTAATAAATATAAACTGCAGTGATCTAAAATAGAACTCTTTTTTAATTTTTCATTTTTGTTGTATAGCTGATACCATTTTTGTTCTCATTTAGGTTTGCCTTGCCTATTAAGGGATATTGACAAGTAATATACTTGATGCTTATGCTAAAAATTGACCAGAGATCAATTTAAGTCATAGTCTTGATATGATGTTTGAACATCTCAAAACCCAGCCCCATTTCCCTAATCTTTTGAAAGCTTTTCAGCTCCAATAAAAGTATCCGTATCATACAGATGTTTTGATGACTTAATTATTTATCTTAGAGATAGTGGATTTGTTTTGTGGTTATTTAAATTTCTCCAGTAAGGTTTAGCCTCCATTTAAGCCTTTTTCTTTTTAGCCTATCATTTCTAGCCTACAAGGAGATACACTGTTTTCAGACAAGCAAATACCATCCCCAAGAAGATAAAGCAAAGATGGGTGCCAGGGGTCCAAATACTGGTACTTGAGTAACTCTAAAAATTGACTTTTTCTTTACAGTTAAATTGCTTGTCTACTTGATAATACTTGGGAGAGAGACAGTCATTAGCATAATAGCAGCAAAAGTGATTCTTTGTCTTAATTTCTGCCACAGTGCTCTGGCATTAGAGACTTTGATGTAGAGAAATCTTTACAGGAATGGTAGAGTTCTAAATTTCAAAAGTTCAAGGAAGTTCATAGCTTTGAAGACACAAAGAAGGAAAGAATTATTCCCTCTGAGGTATCAAGACAGTGTTTATGGTCATTGCACCATGTGCTCATTTATTCCTGTCCCTTTGTCTTTCTCCAAAGATCAGATGAAATCATTAGATACTGAAGCTGAATTCCCTTAAATTCTTTTCTTTTGTTTGAAAATTTGTTTATTTAGGCACACAAGAGCAGGGGTACAGGCCAGAGTCGAGGGAGGTGAGAGGATTCACTGGGCAGATCCACTGAATACACTGCTGAGGGGAGCAGCAGGTGGGATAGGGGTCTGCTGCGTCAGGTAGGACTGAACTCATGCTGCTGTGCAGTGAATGCTTCACAGCGTGGTGCTCAACCCGCAGTGCCACCAGGGAGGCCCCTGACAATCTTTTCTATTGACAACCTTACATATGATCCCCATTTCTGATTGGTCCTCTTAAGGGCAGTTTCCCACCTGAGCACTGGTCAAGAAATGTCTCTGATGAACACTCGGAACTTCCACCAAATTTGACATGAACTCTTCTTAACCTTGTTTGTGCACCGTGACTTGTCATAGCGACTGCCTTTCCCTACTTGTCCTTCTGTGTCACAATTACAGAACACTCAGACTTTTTTGGCTCTTCCAATTCGATGGGTGTGAGCTTAACCTCAGACCAGCACTCTCAACAGACAGAAGTAGGAAAGATCTTATGTTCTCTTCCCAACTCTTAGGCGTTATTCCCCTGCAGATCCATCTTTAAAAAACTTTTGGTTTTATCATATTTTTCACATCCACTGTACAAGTGCTGTGTGGACAATTGTTCAAGTCCCTGAACACTGTACGACTAGGGGCTCTTCCAAAATATTGCAAACACAATAAGTGGCATTTTTCACTTTATCCTAATAGACAGAAAACAGTATTGAGGAATAAGGAACACGTGTCTCCAGCTCTTTTGTGTAAACACTTTCATTTGGGATCAAATAGCATGAAAATAAGCACATTACTGACATAATTTTATATAAATCTCCCAATTGCAGCATGGCAAATACATCATTTAAGTGTATTTATTTACACTCTGCCTACTTAAAATACATTTGAGGCAAAAATGTGAAAATATAATGGTAATACTTAAATATAATAATGCTTGCCATACTGAGGTGTGAAAATAGATCCATAACCATATAAATATTCTGAAACTATTTTTATACTTAATGTAGTTTCCAAATGGTGCTTTTTCTGTATCTATGATACCTGACATCATTGCTTCTATAATTTTTGAGTGCATTCTTCTTTCTTATTCTTCTTACACTTATTGCTTAGAGATATCTAATAAAAAAAAAATACCTTTCCCCTACCCAGAGTGCTCTGTGACTTTCTAGATTATCAGTATTTTTTGGTTTAACAAAGATATTTGAGTCATGTCTTGTTGATGGTCACTATTATCTGTCTTATTTTCTATTCAGTTCTCAATGTTGAGAATTTAGAGTTAATAATTTGGTTTTGCTAATTTACTTTTCTTCTTTTGTTTACATGACTAATTTGACAGGTACAATGCCAAATTTTAGAAATGCAAACATCATCACCCTGGTCACAGTCTGAGGTATGTAAGTATTCATCCTTTAAATGCTTCAATTAAAAATGATTTCTATTAAATCAAATATATCAGAGAAAGCGTACTACATTGCAATTCCTTTTTTTTAAATACACATAAAAAATAATGCTCAGTTAATGTTAAGCATGTTTTCAGGGTAATTTAATCTGAAAAGCATGCTGGGAATGTTATTTCCTATTCAAGACTATTCCATGTTGCAGATAATGTTACGCATGATAATGTATGCATGATCAGCTGAGTGATATCCCATGTTTGGGGTCTCCATGCCTTCAGGGACTAATTCGCCCTGACCATTAGAAGTTTCCTTTTGAAAATTCTGTCATCCTAAATTACTTTTGACATTACAATCTGATGGTGTTCACAGTAGATTATAATCTGATGGATCTGATGTAAGATTGTCAGTAACAATGGAGTCTCAGCTTCAGTATCTAATGATTTATTTGATCCTTGGAGATAGACAAATGGAAAGGGAAGAGATGACCACCTAGTACAATCTACTGTAAACACCATCTTTAAGAATGACCTCTCATTTAGATTTTTATACTGTTACTAAGTTATATGATAAGCCTGATATGTTATTTGCATTTATCTAAATGGTCCCTGAGTTTCCCACGTCACATTATGGAGAAATGTTGACCCCTCTCTACTCAAGTGGCTAGAGTAGCATATGGATTTGGAGTGTTGACAAGTAATTCTACTGTTTTAAGTTCATATGTTCTCTATCACAACCGTGTGCATCAACTACCGAAGAGAACTTAAATGACTGTGGTTGACCTTTTCTTATAATAACAAAATCCTTCCAAGTGGAATAGTAGAGTACCATTTCTTTTTAAAGTCAACTTTCTCAACAGAAGTATGTGTCACAAAAAGAATACCCTGAATGTGTCATGTGTTTCTTGCATGGAGATTACTAGAGGGGGTGGTGATTGTGATGGGGGTGTTAAGTGCAAGCACTTACTGAATAGATTAGAGTCATGTAAGTAAAATGTTGGCTCTGCCACTTCTATCAAGGTTGCATTATTATACATTACTTGTTGATTTGTAAGAGCTCTTAGCCATAGGAAGAGAATGCATGGTTATTACACAGGAAAATATAACTAGTCTAGTTTAACTGTAGCTCTGCTGAGCTCAAATGAATATTCTATAAACTTTCTAAAATTAAACCCATTCTATAAGTCAGGTATTGTCACAATTACCTTTTATAACCCTCGCACAGTATTGATAAGGAATCATCTCCGTGACCTTGTATTTAAACACCCTCCTTTATGATTTCAATTATGTGCCTGGTTACAGATCTTCTCCACTTAGAAGCAGGGACTTACTAGAATCTCTGAGATCTCACATGAATCTCTGGCTGACCTCCATCTCTGCATCACCTTCACAAAAGGGCCATTGAGCCTAGAAAAGACATTATCTCCAGAATCTCTACTTCATAGAAGTAATCAGATGGGAGGCCCAGAATTCTTCCCCTTCTTTGACAGGCATCCTACTCCCCTTTCTTCTTCACCACTCACAGCCTGGCCACCACCAACAGCCTTGGAAGAAGAAAACTAAACTCACTGTGCCCTCCACAACGCATTATGTCTATCACCACTAAAGCCAGTTATCTGCTGAAGTCCCTTTAGTGAATCTCATTTGCCATTATTCCCCAATTCTATCACCTCTTCCAGTGAGTCCTCTGGAAACCACGGTCGATGACTGACACAATATCCTGTACCGTCATGCTCTCTCTGACCATTCTCATTTTCTTTCCCTTTTTTAAAAAAAAGATATATGCATACAAGGACTGGGGTACAGGGCAGAGATGTGGGGGGTGAGAGGATACACCAGATACAAAGCAGGGAACAGACCAGGTGGGGTAAATGAAATGCACTGCTGAGGGCAGCAATGGGCAATACAGGAGAGGTCTACTGCGCCATGTGGCTCACCTCCCTGGCTGGGGATCAAACTCGTTCTCAGTGGCTGTGGATAGCTTCATGGTGTTGCCACTTAACATTTTGTGCCACCAGGGAAGCCCCTCTGATCATTTCTTCACTCTCTCATTCTTACCTATAGATAGACACTACTTCTTCTGCAATGACCTTAAGTTTAGTGTGTGTTCTTCTGGTCTACCCTCCTGGTCCATATACCCTGTGCCATTTGAGCTAACTGAACTATCTCACTTGCTCATGTGATATTTCCAAATCATGCACAGTTCCTTCTTTAAGAAAAAGAAAAGTCAGCCCCACTGTGACCCTCTTGATTGGGGTCATGTGACCACAATTCTTTCCCATGAATTTTGGGCTTCCATTATCACTGCAATTCCCTCTAACACCACTCTATCCCTAATTCTGGCTGGTTGTGCGTCTAAGGTGTTGATGTGCTCTCCAATCTGTGGTAAATTTTCCATACCTTCCATTATCACATCCCTTTTTCTGTTCCCAAAGATGGCCCCAGGAATTCTCCTTCACCTCCCATTCAATATCCATCATTCTCACACCCACCTTTCTATAAGCCTTTTATTACCGTATAAACATCCCATTATTACTCAATAATTTAAAACTGAAAACACAAGTTTGGCCTGTCTTTTCGCCGCAATCATTGTCCCATTTTACCCTCCATTTATGCAGACACTCCTTAGAAAAGTTGTCTACTCTAATTGTTTTTTTCTTTTCTTCCAAAAATAGATGTTTCCATCTAACTTCATAAAGTTCTTATAAAACTCATGGGACCAGGTGGTACAAATATGTCAGGAAAGGTTTGTTTTATGATAAAGGAACTCATCAAATATACATTTACTTTTTTTCTGTTTTTGTATGTATGGCTTATTTTCCATAAGCATCAGGTATAATTCTAAAATTTAATGAAAATGAACAAATATTATTACTCTATTTCAATTCTCCAGTCCTGTACAAAAAATAATTTGCACTTTTTTTTTCAATTTTGTTATTACAATTCTTTTGCCACAAGAATGAGATTTTTATTGTCTGATATATACTGGGAATTAGAATTGCATGCCCTAGCATGCTGACCTTTATCCATATTCTGCATTTTGATTGGTTAACCTTTTTGCTTCTTCTTCCCTATTTATAACTTCACTAAAGTAAGAGGAACAGGTGAAATGTCCAGCCAGCAAATATACAGAACAGCAGAAGGTCAAGCTGATAGAGGAGACAGTTAAATTTCACATAGGATTTGTAACATTTCAGTGCCAGGACCTCATTCTCATGTAAAGATTTAAATAAGAATGTAAAATAGCAAGACTGAATTATTCTCTAAAAAATGAATACAAGAAATGTAGCAAATTTAACCCATTGCTTGCATACAAAAAATGTAGCAAATTTAACACATTGCTTGTAGGTTGTAATGTCCTAGATTTCCATGGAAATACCATTGAATGATTACTGGAGGCCACAAAATCAGTTTTAATTATCACTGAAGTAATGCATACATGTTTGCATGTAAATCCCTGTATAAGGAAAGCTATTTCACCTCTGTCATCTTTCCTGGTTAATATATAATCACAGACTGATTATTTCTTTCCTAGCTCTTTTTTGGGCAGAGATTGTGCTGATGATAGGGTTTGGCACAACCAGTTTCATAACCAGTAGAGACATAACGATTTGACACCAAATAGCTACACCACCAAACTTTTCTATCTTACTTTCTATTAAAAGTAGTATTTCTCTTGTAAACATGTATGCATCTAAATAAAAAGAGCCAGACTAGTTACTTTTTATTATACTTACATATAATAAGACTGTCAAAAATACCACCTAAATTTAGAATATACTTTCTTTGATAAATGGAACACAAAAGAAACATTTAACTAAAAATAAACTTAAATTTCCACTGGATTTTGAAATCCAGTCATTAACAATATTCTCTTAGATGAATATTTTCAACAACTAAAAAATACATCCAACAAATTTTTGTAAATGCTGCTTCAAAAGCAAAATTTAAAAGATTACAATTATATTACATATAGCAATATGCAAATAATAAAGATTCTTTGTGATTTCTACTTTGACCTGATTTAGCAAGCCTGACATGTTTGTTCCTGGGAAGGTAGCTATGTGAGAACTAATTATATACTTATTTTTTATTTTTTTATTTCTTTTTTTAAATTTATTTATTTATGCATACAAGCACTGGGGCACAGACCAGAGGTGTCAGGGGGCGAGAGGATTCGCCACAGAGAGCGGGGAGCAGAACAGGCAGATAACAGAAGTACACTGCTGAGGGGAGCAGCGGGCACAGCAGGAGAGGTCTGC
>JAGFMF010012288.1:8024887-8114121 GCA_019455555.1 Galemys pyrenaicus | reverse complement strand
GCTGAGGGGAGCAGCGGGCACAGCAGGAGAGGTCTGCCGCACCATGTGGGTCCCCCTCCCTGGCCGGCAGCAGGGATCGAACTCATGCTGCAAGTGGCTGCGGTTTTGCTTCATAGTGCGCCGCTTAACCCACTGCGCCACCAGGGGAGGCCCTATACTTATTTTTTAATGCCTTCCATAACATGCATTTTTAAAGTAAATTCAATTGTGTTTGAAAAATACATCCATACTAAATATATTAAAGCATAGACATATTTTGCTTGGTCAAGGATAACCAAGAAAATTTAACTTTCACTATCACACTACAATGGAGTTTGAATATATACAAAATAACTCTTTTTTTTTTTACAAGTAAAGAAACAGAGCCACAGAGACTAGTCACACAATTAGATAAATATCTTCCATCAAATAAAAAGATAAGTAAGATACATCTACAAAATAATTTTTAAAAAGAAAAATAACTGTCATTTCTAGGACATTACAGTACTTTCTTTCTATTACTTATATTCCACTTAATTTTTAATTTTTATTATATAATGCTGAATTTTATCGACAATTGATTCTAAATACCATATACTCTCTAGGGTGTGGTGTGTGTATAGTATCATATCATAATATACATAGTATATTATGCACATATAGCATAGGCTATGGTCATTGTTCTAGTATATGGTATCTCATATCTCTAGAATAGTATCATATGTATTATATGTCATTTCTCCCTAGAGAGATATGAACATAGTGGGCATTAGCTGGAGGGGAATGAGAAAATGAATAAGAACTTTTATTATTTATTTTTAATGTGCATATTATTTTTAAATGATGTGCTTTAAGGTTTTATGGTAAGAATCAGCTAGAAAAGTAGAGGCTGAAGATTGGATGGAAAGGATAGACTAGACATGTCTTGCATATAGAAAGGTATACAAATGAAGTACATTTGGAAGATCTTGTCATGAACTGAATGGAATTAAAAAGGACAGGGTGAATTTGTGTGCAAGGTTAGGGGACTGACAGCTATTGAAATCATGGAAAGTGAAACCTAACCTATTAATGAAGGAACATAAGGAAAGGGCATAACTGATGAAATTAAAGAAAATGGAAGAAATAATGGAAAGAATATTTCAATGAGATTTTTTTAAAAATCATAACTAAAATTGTTGACAAATAAGGTGAAAGGAAAGCATGGTATGGTTAGGGAACATGTCTATTGTTCTTGCTGTTATTTTTATATATATTTCACATCATTTTTCATTTTTGTACAAGTGTATAATTTTCTCCCCTCAGGTGTAGTCCCCATGAGATTCCCACCATTAATTCACCTGTACACCATCACCATAGAACTTATGCTCTCCCCACCCCTGTTTTGTTCCCTCTCCCTTGCAGAATGCCTTTGATTTATAGTTTTCTGTTGATTGTGATTTTTAATTTATTATAACAAATATTTTACTGGATCCCTTATTTGTTTCCTCCACATTCCTCCTCTAAGTGAAACCATCTGATATTTTCCTGGTTTATTTCACTAAGCATAATCCCTTTCAGTTGTGAATGGCATGAGTTTATCTTTTATGATAGCTGTGTGATATTCCACAGTCAATATATTCCACAGTCAATATATTCCATATCTTCTAAAACATTAATTCAAAAGGACACTTGTGCCCCTATGCTTACTGCAGCACTTTTTACAATGGGTAAGCTATGGAAACAACCCAAATGCCCCAAAATAATGATTTTATATTGCTATTTAGATGATGTACATTATGCATGATGATAAGAGTCTCGGTGTGGATTGAGAAGCTTGGGGTCTACTGTGTGTTCAATATCTGTCAATCCAACATCCCAGATAGAAGTAGTAATTTTTTCCTAAAATATATTACATGAAATTTACTGATTTGAACTTTTTAAACATATTGACAGGGACTGTGTAATGTCATATGAATTTGAAAATATTAATAACAAGTATAAACATAATATTCAAATTACAGTATTTATTGAATTGTAAAAAAAGTAGGAAATTGTTAATGAACCAAACTTCTGAACATACCTTATTTATTATGTTACTGGAGAGAAAGAAGATTTAGTTATTAAGATTTTTATTTTTAGAACCAGAAGTAATTTTGTTTTTCTAAGCAAAATCACAGGATGATTTTTTCTTATGGTATTTAATAATTTTAAGTAAGGAATAACTTACTTATCTATACCTCAAGCTTTGGCACTTATAAAAATTAAAGTAATGAAAAATTTCATTAAAACAGAATTAAATATAAAGTTACATTGTTTATAATATAATATAAACATGTGGTCTATAAAATGACTAAGCAAATAGGTAAATAAATACATAAAGAGATATAACTGCAGAGGGAAATCAGATAGGTCAAATAAGAAAAAGGCAGGTATAAGTTTAGAACTGAAATTGTGTTCTCTAACATTCTGTACTGTTCTTTGAGAAAGCTAAGGATTTGTCTCAATGCTTCATAGAAGCCAAAAGAAGAGAAAATCACAGAGAGCTGGTAGAGATCAGGTATCAGCAAAAATTAAATCAGACTGGCTGGTCACAAGACATACACTGAAACATTCTATAAATGACAGTTTTATAAACACAGTTGAAATATAATAAACCTAGGAGTTGAGACCCTGCCCTAGGATTGAGACCCAGGAGCAGTTCTTCCTTAGTTTTTCTCAAGTGAATGGAGTCTCTGTCAATTGCAGTAACACCTGCATCGATGTTTTGTTGAGCATGTGCATTTGTTTCCTGTCCTGTTCTCTGAGCCTGATAGAAACAACCTTATATAATCCTTCTTATCACTTAGAACTAACTGTTATTAATAAGAAAGCAACAGAGGGCCAAAGCGTTAACTTCGCTGAATTTGCTCAATTCAAAATGAACAGAACAAGATTTAAAGCCAAATGTGTTTGATCACAATCCTCTGCTTTTCCCCGGTATTTACATAGTATAATATATTCAACTTTACTCAATTACTTTTTGTAAATACAAGTGGACCAACCATTTCACACCAAACCATGATTCACAAAGAATGTTGGGAGTGTAGAGAATGGGGGGTGGGGGAGAGACAGATGAAAGAGATGAAATTTGTCAGTTGTCAATTGGTCTTTTTATATTCTTTCGCTTGTTTGTGAAGGAAAGAGCCTTATAAATATAGCTGGTTTTTTGTTTGTTTTGTTTTTCTTCAAGCAGATGGAATTAATTCAGAGATATCATTTCCTAAGGAGTATATGGAATAAGACTTATTTACACTGTCCATTTATATCAGAGCTTTGAGCCTGGAAAGTTAGCTGAGAACATCATGAAAATGTCACAGTCTAAAGCCAAGGTCAAGCTTTCCTGGGCATCATGGTCATAGTCTGGACAGCAGCAGATACCTCCCCTACCTCCGGGCAATTTGGTTTCTTGTCCTTTTATTGGCAGAGTTCTCTCCTTCTGCTTGCCCTATTTAGGATTTACTACTTTTGACCCAATGGCCAAGCTACAGGCTAGCTTTATCCCTGATTTTTTACCTATCACCTTCTTACCAGACACTTCCTTATCCCAGACCTTATAAAAGATGTGTGGTGCCTGATCTCAGCCAACAATTTTATTCCAGTATGATCCACAAAGAGAGTAATAGAAAATTCCTTGCTTCACAGAACTGAAGGACTTACATTCCTTTACAAAATGATAAATGCGAAATCCCCCAAAACAAAACACAAAAATGAAACTGAAATCCTAATAAAGCTTTAAATGAGTCATTAAAACTAAGTCAGGAGGCATATTCAGGAGGAACAGAGGTGGTACTTTAAAGCCATACTTCAAATTAATGAGTATAAAATTGGATTCATATAAAATTGAATTCTCAAAAGCTCTGAATAAGTTGGCTTCTCCTCCTAAAGTCGCCATGTTGAGGAATGTGCACAACCCATCACTATGCTATAACTAGGGTGAATAAACCTAGACAACACAACTTTGCACATGGAAATTATAGTAATTTATTTTCCTGAATTCACATCCCAGGTCCAGTTTCAAAGAAATGCATCAAATGAAAATCTATCTCTATCATTTTCCTCTACCTATTTTGGAAATTCCTCACTCATTTCAATAATTCCCAGTCCTGGTTTGTTTCCTGACTGTTAACGTCTCCTATGGCCTCAAATATTTTTAAAATCATTCTTCCATTTCAAATTGACTAGTTTTGATTCATTTCTATGATGATCATTTGTTTTTCTTCAATGACTAGCAATGGAAAATAAATTGATGCAGAATTAACTGTATGAGATAGCTGAGTAATTTATTATAGATGTTAGATATATCTTTAGAAGACACTAAAGTCACTGACAATTTCAAGTATTTGTATTTCTTCCAAAGAGATATAGCTAAGGAAATAGTTCTTGTTAGTAAATACCATAAGTACTTTTCAGGTTAGTAAAATTCTTTTTAAAGAGACAAGTTAATCCTCTCAAGATATCTCTATTAGAATACTTCCTTATCTGTGAAATCTTTCCAGTCATCATTATTTGTAAATCCAGAATTTAAAAATAACTATTGATAAAATATATTGCTTTTCATTTTACCTGAATAAATGTTCTTTTAAATAAAATAGAAATAACCATAGTAGACACTTCAGATAATTTAATGTTCATAGTTACGAAAATCAAAATCCATATACTTTTTAAAGAAGGTAACCATGTACAACCACATAAACCACATAAAACCCACAATTTTAAAGTGCCTGATCTTTAGACACAGAGATTATCAATATTTATGAGTCTAGGGTCTTTTAGCAATGCAAAAAATTGTTCCAGGACTTTTGAGTCCAATAAAAATCATGATTGTGCTTTGCCCATTTGTCTCTATCTCATGTAAGGTAAAATCCAGTCAGAGAACTGGTCAAAGGTGCAGTTGAAGGCATTTTCTCTTTTTCAATTCTCAGTCAACAAACACTAAGTGTGCCCTTTGCCAGTATAATCTCAGAAGCTCACTCTATGACAGGTAAGTGAAGGAGACACCACAACTAAAACAAAATTTTCTGTTTAATAAAATTTCATTTGGAAAGTAGTCTCAAGAGACATATAGATGTGATTGGATAAATTTCATAAAAACTCAGGATTATTGAGTAAATTTAGACTGGAAAAACTAAGGCTATAGGGTGAAACAGGAGAAAGACTGAGGGGGAGTTGGGGAAGCAAATGGCTGTACCAAGTGGAAGGATTTTGGAACAATAATAAAACAATAATAAAAGACTGGGTGTATTTAAGTGACTGGGTACAAGCTTTTGTAGGCTGAGAACAATTTTGGTTACTTTTTATTCTGCAGGTTCAGTGTACTCACTGAACTGTGCCCCCCCCAAAAAAAGGATATGATAAAAACAATGCATTAGATTAATTTTCACAGTAAGAAGAAAAGTATATGTACATGATGAATCATTGACACTATCATGGCAGAGTTGAAATTAATTTTAAAATGTCCAAGTTAAGTCAGATGATGACACAGATAAACTTTTCTTCAATTAGAACAGAGAGTCTAGTGTGAACGTCTTCAGTCTAAATAATAGTGGAATTGTAAAGTATTAGACTAATAACCATACACAGAGCTTACCGCCAGTACATAAAATCATAGGGATGGTTCTGTGAAAAATAGGCCAGCGCTATAGTTACAAATGAACTAGTCTATTCACTGCTTCCTTTCCTACACTATTTCCCAGTGATTTTTCCACATGAGTATCTCATCCACAAATAATGGTAAAGGAAGTTCAAATAATCTATTTATAATGAACAAGGCGCCAGGTGTGAATCTCCCTCTAACCTCCAGACCACATGTAATGAACTTCAGCTGTGTGCAATTAGAATAAAGAATAACTTTGCTTCTCCCAGTAAGATCAAGGTATATCTCCCTCAGAAATAAGATATTACATCATTTGGCAACAGTATTATTAAAGACTGATATTTTTGATTTTTCCATCTCATACTTTTTAAGGGGTCAGGAGTAGTGAACTATATTTTACATAGTGAACGCTGGAAATTACACACTAATAAGATTCTTCTACTCCAATGTTATCATCTTTTAGTGAAATGGACATCAATCAGTTTTAGTAATGAATTTAAAAATGAAAATAGTGATTCTGAAAATGCATTAAGAAAATCAGAGATTTTGAGAAAATTGTCTTGCTCATCGTGACCCTTTGGATCATGGTTTCTGTCAATTCTATAAGGCCCAGAGTTATGTCTCTCACTGATGAAAAATAAAAATATTTGAATTATAAACATCAGTACTTAAAGTTGCCACCAATTAAAACTCAGTTGCTATTTACCAGTATTATTAAATAATATAATCGGTTTCTCTACTTCTAGAAGTGTTAGAAAGATGTAAATGCTAAAACATATTTAATTATAAATTGACATTTGTGATTCAAAATGACATTTTTTTTGAGTGCTCTTAAAAGTGTCCTGAATGAATTTTGGCACTATCTCTGCTGCCCATTAAGATTCAGCTTTTGAGCACTTGAAATATGATAAGTGCAACTGAGGAATTGCATTTTTAATTTCATTTAATCTTAATTAAATTTAATACCCACATGAAACCAGTGGACATTTTGTCAAGTTTATGGACAACAGACCATTTCCCATATCCATTACTGCCAACTGGTTCAACCTGGATTTTGAACTGGGCTCCCTAATTACTCCTGGAACCTCCAACAGGATAAGAGGAAGAACCCAGTGCATTAAATTGAATTAGATCTTTCTATACTTACAACTATTTATTTTACAATTTGCCTTTTCCCCCTCTAACTTATTGCCACTGTCATGGCTTTTCCAATCAATAATTATCCCTCAGGGTCACATCCACAGGCAGGACTGAAAACTTCATAGAAATAATCTGGTCTCCACTGGTTAATGCTGGCGCTTTCAAGTCTTTTTCTCTCCCTACATAGCCATGTCCTTTGATAAGTCTGTCACAACTTGGTTCTTGGACCGACTTACACTGTTTCCTAATTGGTTTTCCTATCTCCATTTCTACCTCTCTGTCTTTTCTAATCCTTGTTCAAAGTCACGATTCTATTGGTCTATTGCATCTATTCCAAAATACACCTCCAAAGTGCTTTACTGTTGTAAAATCCTTTAGGGTTCCTTTTCTTTCTTTTTCTAGGGAGTTTGGGCTGGGAATTAGACAAAATGCCAACTCCTCAGCACAGTTGCAGATGTAATTTGATGCTCTAGTTCTTATTTCCTGACACACTACAACTTTTACCAGATGCTTTTTAAACACATTCTCCCACCTCTTTCATCTTGCCACTGACTGCATACACAGCCTTCCACGCCTGTACAGCAATGATCCCTACAACCTCTTTCTAAACTGTACCCTTTACCCTATACCCACTTTGGAAAACACGCACACCATCAAACAATATCACAAATACATCCACTACCACCATCACCACCTCAGTTACATGTGCCTATTTGCAGTTGATGAAATACCTTCTACCTTCTCCAGAAAATGTTTCCTGAGCCCTTCAGGATTAGCTGAGTACTCATTCTCTCCTTAATCAGAGCATCGTGTCTGTAACTCCTGCCACAATGGATTGAATTTCTTAATAAATGTTGACACTTGGCACCCTCTCAGAAGTCTAGGGTTAGAAGACAGGATCTTTAGTTTCCCTCCCCACATCCTTAGTGCCTGCCACTATACAGCCAGTTAACCTGAGAGTTAGTTACCCGAGAGCTGTAAATATATGAAATATATGAAAAAATGACAGAATAAATACAGATTAAGACAGGATTTAGAGATAAGATAAAAAAATAGACTAAACTAAAATTAAATAATATTCAGTATGTGTATTCAAATTTTCCCATTTGGAGATTCTAGGAAAACATGGCTTCCCTGATATATGTATGCATATACCTAAGTAATTGTGAAAAACATATGCATTTGCATAAGTATATGTATTTAAATACACCCATATATATGTGATTATTCCTAGTAATTATAAGCATGGTTTGAAAATTTAAAAAAATCCCAGAAACATTTAAGGAAAAGAAATTTGCATAGGTTATAATGTTCTTTATAAAATATTTACCACTTAGGTAAAAGGAAATGAACAGCTTCACACTTTTCATCTATGAGGTCATTTCTCCTCTTCCTTATTCACAGTATGATGAGCAGTCACTTGAGTTATTTATGAATAATTTTAAATGTTTAGGATATCACCAAGCTAGTTATCATTTTCTAAAAATCAAAAGTTCATTCACCAAAGCCTTTATCTATAACTCTGTTAAGAAATAAGTGGAGTTGAAAAGCTCCAAATAGAAAATGATGTCTCTTATAATACAACACATCTCTACATGAGACTGGAAGACATTTTATAAGCACAGTTATCACATCTTCTATGAAATAACAAGGAAGACACTGCAATTGCCTGAGGAGGCTGGGTAACATGAGGACTGCTGGGTGTGAGCTTTGCGAAAACCATCACCGCTGAGCCAGGAAGGGGTTTGCAGTAAAGAGGGGCAGATAACTAACACACAGCCTGGGTTGGGCAGCACCAAGAAACCTTCCTGAACAGATAAAATACTAGGATGCTGAACAGCTTAGAAAATCAAGAAACCCTAATATGGAGGTCATTTTTGGTTCTCTAGAAGTTTCTTAGGGATAGATCCCTCTGGTAATGAATTACATGTTCTCCCTACAAGTAAAGTTTCCATTTCAAACCTTGTATCTTAAATTACTTTAATTCCTGGACACACACAGAGCCTGCAGCAGGCTGATATTTCCCCATTTAATCTGAAACAGAGATAATTCTCAAGTAATTACGCTAGTGTAAAGGAAGGCACAAGATAACCCAGGAAAGCAGGTAAAACAAAAGTTACTTATGTTCACATCTAAAATAAACAAAGATTCAAACCATTATGAAAATGCATTGCAGAAAAAGTGAGATATCGCTCCTTCCTACTTTAGGATTTAACTCCAGTTAGGAGAAAGATGTCACTCTCACACCCACTGTGAGATTAATGCAAGAGCTATCCACTCATATTTGCATGAAAAAAATTCAAAAATGTAACATTACAAAAGACACATTTGAGTTGCTCCAGAAGATATTAATGTCAAACAAATGACCCACAATCCCAAATTTGACAATCATCAGAGACCGCAGAAAATGAAACTCAGTAAATCAGCTAATTAAAGAGATAATCAATGTAGTAAATGCATAAGTGAAACTTACATCAATACCCTAGACAGAATAGAAAGACTTGACTATAATTCATTTTTCTTCATTATTATAATGACCAAGCATTCATCCATTAAAATTCCATGAGAAATATCATTAGAGTAAGTAAACTTTATCAAAATTATAACATGGCAGACTAAATTTAAATAATCATATTAACTTTTTCATGCATTAAAGTATAGTGGCTAAACATTGAGATGTTGTAGGTCTTTAAAAGTTATTACATATACATAAGCACTTACTGTTATTTCTATGCAGAAGAAATCTATAGCCACCACAAGAACTTGAAGTTATTGCCTGTTAAAAAGTCACAAAAACATGAATATGTTAATTTAAAATACAATAAAGTCTAAATTGCAATAGCTAATAACATTCTTTTCTGTTCATAAATAAGAAATATTATAACTATAATCTCCTAGCTTTAGTTTATTTTCATGAATTAAAAACTACAAAAGGGAAGTGAAAAGTAGTTTTCAATGTACACCATAAGTTAAAAATACTACTGAAAAAGAAAAAGAAAATTTCAATTACAGAAAAGCAAAGTTATCTTCTCCTCATCACAGGAAAGAATGCATTTGTGTCTCTCTCTAAGGTTTGTAGACGATCTGATCACTGGCTCATGTTGAGTGAATAAAGAATATTTTGAGTTTCATATTGACGAGAGACATGTTGTCATGATTACTGAAAATCCTCCTTGTTGAACAATTCCTTCTTAATCCATCAAACATTTGAAAATAAGAATAGGAAAAAAAAGATGTAATCAAAGATACACTACTTCTGAACTATTACCAATATATGAAAGCAATGCATGGGTCAAGTAGACTATTTTACACAATATTTGATCAATTTCCTGAAGAAACAATGAAACCAGCCATTTATCATCATGTGTCTGATGTTGAGTAGGATCTCAATATTCAACCTGAAATTGTGAATTTAAGTAATTATCTAAATCACTCAGGCCAGAAGACCAATTTACAAGAATTACCCAGCTCACTGGGGCAAATATTATTGGAGAAGTATTTTTCTTGAATCGTTTCTTAAATTCTAATTTTACTTTCCATGGTTGGATGTTGCCAAATACAGAAAGAGATGGAATATGGTTTGAATTAGACATACACAATCACAAGTAAACTCATCTGAAAATACATTTCTAAACAACAAATTTCATTTTACAAGAGATATTTTTATAAAAATATATTCTGATTACATTGAAAATTGATTTGGACCTAAGTATCAATCATTTCATTGTAATTATGCATTTCCAGTGCATTTGTATAACCATTTTTTTTGCTACTATATTGCTATTAAGATTACAAGATAACTTTCAAAATCTTTTTCCAGGCATGCACTGGATGTTAATTTGAAAAGCTGTATCTTGACAATATATTTCCTGCTTTAGTTACTACATATGGCAATGTTTAATGCAGAATAGAAACATGTTAATTGTTTAATAAGATTCCTTTTTTGAGTAGTCAAAAGCTACTGAAAGTCTAAACTATTTCTATATGTGTATTTCTAATATGCTAAGATTTAAAAAAAATTCTATGTAAGAATTTGGATTCAGCAAAAACAGTATTTTTCATAAGAAAATGTGTGAAAATTTCCACAATCATCTTAAGAAATAATCTTCCATCATATATGCAACACACACACATTTGGGAGGCAATCATTATTTCCTCAAGAAGGAAGGATACTTGTATAAAAATAATTAATAACCCGTGACCTACAATATGTTAATGTCACTAAAAAGCATTGATATTTTGACATCATGTCCTATAACCTTATCTGTATTAATGTAGAACAGATCTATAAAATGTATTGTCATAAATTTATTTTTTATCTTTTTTAAATTTTATCTTAATAAAAGATAAAATTTTATCTTAATATATCTTAATAAAAGATAAAATTTTATCTTAATTTATATAATTTATTTTCATTTACAATTTTTATCTTATGGAAGAATAAAGTTATATCCTGTCAAAATAGCTTTATGATTAAAAATAATGTTTTGTGTTTTATTCTATAAAATAATTTTCTAGCCATAGAAAATTTGGGGTAACAAAAGAGAAATCATCTTAGAGAATGGTATCTAAGAGTTGCATGGCTTCACAATATAGATACATGTTTACCCTTTTGTACTACATATATCTTTTAATCATCTTGCTCCAGGGGAATATTTTAGTACCAGTAGATGCTCTGTTACCATCAAGATGCCATAGGCGTTAAATCTTGCTAGAGGCAGTTAAAGAGTAGAAACTATTATCAAATGGGAGAAAATCAGTAGTTTCTGATTTTTAGAATTTGATTGCATTTAAGCTGGTTGAAGGAAGATGAATCGTGAGATAAAATAAAACACCCAAGTGAATTCTTCCACATTCCCCCACTTTATTTTTCTGTATGATTGCTTTCCTGTTGTCTAATGTTCTACCTAAAAGCATTGTAGATTCTAGCATTGCTGAGATATGGGATGGTGTAGAAATCTCTCTATAATGAATTATTTGGAAACTGCTGTCCCAGAAGTTCGAATGGGAACCTGAAGCCCTTTCCTCTCCCCATGTTTCCACTCCACACACAGCTCAGGGGCCATCTTTGTGAAACCTCCAGCTTTTCAGGGAGCAAAGTCTGAAATCAATTTCTCCCTTTCCATAATCTTTCCTTTGATTTCAAAAAACAGTGGGAGAAGAGATGTGGAGAAGTGTAAGTTTTCTGATGAAGAAAATAGAAATGAAAGATAAGAAACAGTATATAATTTTTGAGTAAAATGAAAGAACAGATGGGGGCGTGGGAATGGCAGGGTTCCAACAAAGTTTGAAATGTAGTTGCTGAAGCTTTAGAAAACCGTGTGGGAAACAAAGCCCTTGAACAATACTATTTAAAAGAAAGCAGGTACCTCAGATAAATGCAACTTTATAGACAACCTGGATATTCTCATGTTCCCAGATGTTCTACCTATACCATTTAAATCTCTGATTTACTGATATTTCGGATGATTTACATCATGAGCTACATGATTCATTCTAAGAAAATACATAAAGTGGTTACCTTCCAAAAACAGAAATACAAAATACAGGTTCATTCCAATGTAATCAAATGCATCTGGTAACTCTCCTATTTTGCTGACTTAAAATTCTGTCACATCTTAAATGACAAAGTTTGATCAAGTATAGACGTTGACTCATTAAGCAGAATTCTGTTCCCCAAAATGTGGCTGTGACCTCTGACACAGTCATCGCCCTTTTAGTGTCCTCTTCAGCATTACACCAACTGATCCCATCAGAAGAAAAACAAATTCCTTATGCTGAAGACGCTGCTCTCAGATTCCTACCTGACAACATGGAGAGTGTGCACACGGATTTTGGCTGGCTCTCCGGTTCATTCTCCTTTAGAATGTTCGGAAGCGCAGCACCAGACCCTGATCGCCAGCTTGCCAAAGGCATGCTGGTTTCTTGGTATGGCTTTCTAGCTCTTTTGCTATTAGTGCATAATTTGACAGTATGCTGCCACGGAAACAGAATTCATTAAGGGCTTTCAGTTTTGTTCTGCCAATGAGGATTGTTGGCTGCATGGAGTTCTAGTCTCTGAAGACTGACCCATAATATTTGTCTTGTAAAGCTTTGTCATCTCATAGCATGGCTGATGCTACAAAATCATCTATAATGAGCCAGGTTCTCCCAGCATGGGTCACCCCCCCCCCGAGGGTGAGTTAGACCTACTGGAAACCACATTAATTTCTTTATCCTCAAACTTGGGTGCTTAAAATAGACTGCACAAAAATGGATACATTATAGCCTCTTCTACCACTGGGGTTGGGGAATGGATTAGGGATGTAATCTCTGATGTTCATGCTCTACAACAGCACATTATGAATAAAAAAACCCTCATCTTTTAATAATTTCCATTGAATGGTCACTTTCAGAGGTAAGACTTGATAATAATTGTCTGGTTGATACAGAAAAAAAACCTTTAATGTTTTTAACTAATATTTTCTTATACCATTGCAGTGAAAAAAATAACACTGAATAACACTGTTTCTGTTCTTTTCAGGTCTATTTTAATGCCAAATAAACACAAATTGACCACTTGTTATGCTTTCAACTGTTGGACTATTTATTAATCATATGTTGTGGGGTGTGTGGTGTGAAATAGGGACCCTTTAAAAACACTGAAAGACATAGTTTGGCTAATGGGTGTCCATAGTCATTGAACCAGTCCCCTTGGGAATTCGTTGCTTCCAGAATGAAGATCTACACTACCTTGCATGTTTTTCTCAATATTTGTGTCAGTTATGCAAGTAAGGAATTGAGAAGGAATCAGAGCAAACCCAGGAAGAATATTGGCATATAAATTCCAGGATTGGATAAAGAAGGGAAATAAGCATAATCTTTACTTAGGGCAGTGATTTCTCAGGAAGGGCAATTTTTCCCCATCGGGGACATTTGGACTTCTCTCCGGGTCACAACTTGGAGAGAAGTGTGCTGCTCCGCTGGAGCATGCAGAGACGCTGTCAACTATCTATAATACACAGTACAACCCTCCCCTCTTCCAATTGCACACACAAGATTATGAGACTCAGTATGCAAACCAAGAGTGACGTACAGTACACCACTACCCCCAAGCCTCATGGCACCTAGCAAGATACGGTCCCGCCTCACACACTAAGCATATCCTGTTACATCTTTTCTAAATCCTACGTGTCATTTGTACACTGAGGATGAAGAATGATTTGTATGATTATAAGTTCCTAGAGAGAAGACAGCTTTCTATTTCTGATTCTGTAATAAATTTTCCCAGGTGAAGTTATCTACTGGGAAGAAAAATGATTTTTAAAATAACAGTAGTTACTGTCAGTGTCCATTATATACTAAGCAGAGTGCTTGGTCCAGACCTAAGGCTTAAAATATCAAGTAGCTCGTCAGAGAGAATTACCAAAAACATGCTGGAACTGGATTTAGTGGCCACAAAACATTTCTAGGCTTGAAATTGTGTTTTTCACTCCAAGTTTGGGTCATTTTGTCATGCTCCCACAATGAGATTAAGTATAACATTTTTATAAATGGTTAAAGAAAAGTTTCAGGAGGATAAGTATTATTTTGTGGAACTTAGACTTATTTAAAAGAAAATAGTAATAAAAGAGAAAAACATATAAAAATAAGAATTTTTTTAAAAGGTTTTATTTATTTATGCATACAAGAGCTGGGGTATAGGCCAGAGTCCAGGGAGGTGAGAGGATTCATGGGGGAGGTGAGAGGTGGGGAGCAGAACAGGCAGACTGAATGAAAACACTGCGAGGGGAGTAGCAGGTGAGGCAGGAGAGGGCTGCTGCGCCATGTGGGTCCCCTCTCTGGCCAGCGGCAGGGATCGAACTCGTGCTGCAGTGCCTGCGGTTTGCTTCATAGTGTGTTGCTTAACCCACTGAGCCACAGGGAGGCCCAAAATAAGAATGTTTTTAATGAAAGCTATTTGACCTTTACTTTGGGTGATAGCAAAAGTGTTATGAGACCATAACACTTCCAACACAAATGTGATTGACTTAAAATTAAAAAAAAATCAATCGGGTCAAGATTTAGGAAAACTACTTAGGGCTTACTGAAGGGGGGCGTTGAAAGGAAAGGAACCAGACTCTGTCAGAAGGCAAAAATCCAGAGGCACTTTAGTGGATGCAGCCTCTGTCTTCCATGCTCTGTGGACCTGACCCTGGAAAGCCGTAAACTGCAAAGACGGCCCCACACCAGCATATCTGGGATTGTCCTGACGACAAGTTAGACGGAGTTCTGAGTGCCGTCTCTAGATTGCTAAGGAGATTCTGAACTTTGTTCTCAAAAGGTATCGCTGCTTTCAAAGCCCACAGAATGGAGTAGGAAGGACAGCAACGTTCATCAGTGGAATACCCGCTGCGATGAAGAAGCGTGGCTTGGATGTAGCCATGGAGACATGAGCCATCGCTGGGACATCCGGGACATCCGGGACCACCGGTAGGACCTTGAGGAGACTCAGGAGAGGAAGGCAGAAGCCCTGGCGCATAACAGAAGGTTTCTGGCCTTGGGGCTCCTGCCTGGTCACTTCTTTGAGTACACAGCATCATGTTTTTAATAAAACTCAACCCAAATCCCTCAGCTTGGATCTTAGGCATCTTTACCCTGTGATTCAATGTGATTCAAATCTGAATCTCCCCCAAATCAATCTGTGGACAGTGAGACCGAGGAGGATGGACATGGCAAATATGTTTAACTTTCCTCTGTCAGGAACGATCTCCAAATAATCTCAAATAAAAGTCTAGTTTTAATAAAAACACAGGGGAATAGCATATGAACTCTCATGGTAATAACAATTAAGGAGCTTTTGGTGACCCAACCTGCTCATGTATCTAATTGAGTGACTCTTTCTTTAATTTAAAACCCTCTTGTCCCTGCAAAGCCCTAACGGCCAAATGAGGATCACGCAGTGTATAAGACAACAGCTTCAATTAACTAAGGCAGGTGGTAGAATATAGGGAAAGACAACAGATCAGGAATCAAAACCCAGCCTGTCCACTGATGGCTCAAAGGCCTGGGGCAGGTCCTTAAACCTGCAGAGTCTCAGCTTCAGGTCCCTCACTTGCTAAATAAACATTTATAGACACCTCCCTGTTTTCTGTGAACATTAGAGATCGAATGTAGGAAAACCCATGATTCACTGCCAACCAAGAGAAGGTGATCAGCAACTGGTTCCACTAGCAGTTGTTGCAATTGTAATAATTTACAGTGGCAGCAGTTAGTAGCAGTTATAACACTAATAGTCACTCAGGAGGAAACACACACACACACACACACACACACCTGGGGAAGTAGAATATAGGAGTTCAGTAAAAAGACAGTGTGCAGGAGAAATGCTCACTGTGATAGTTAAATGTATGTGTCCATGTGGTGGGAGAGTACTTAGAGAGTGGTCAAATATTACTCTAGATGTTTCTGTGAACATGTTAATCTTAGATGGGATTAACATTTATTTTTTTCCTCAAATGGGTGGGTCTCATCCAATCAGTTGAAGGTCTTGACAGAATACAACTGACTCCCACTGAGCTAGAAGGGACTCTGCCAGCAGATGGCCTTTATTCCCCCAATGCACCTCCTCTGTGAATCCCCAGCCCCTGGCTTACACTGTTAAGTTTGCACATGTGAAGCCCCCCGAATGCCTGAACCTGTTCCTCAAAATTACACACAGACACAAACATGACCAGATGTTTCTATTTCTTTGGAAAACCCTGACTGACATACATACAAAGTCCTAACAGTAACCTAGGAGAGTAAATCATGATCCCCAATGTTGAACCCCAAGAAATTCCTTGACCACATGATACTGCACCAGTGTATCTGATGCTTATGCTTAAATATCAATGGCATCATTTATCAGTCCTTCAGAGTTAGATAAAAGATGGATACTACTTCAAATCTTGATCTTTATATTTATCACTAACAAAGAAAGGGAAAAAGAAAAATTAACTGTTGAATATCAATTCTCTAGAATGAGAGAAGATAAATCCTTTTTAATATGAAGTTTGTGGCTTTAAAATTCTCAGTCGAGAAATAAATCTGAATAATTTGTCTCTTTTAAAGAATGAAAAAAAGCACATTGCAGAGCCATTAGCATAAAAACGTGGAAATAAATAGAAGGTAAATATAATAGTAAATCTTCCATTTTAGGTTGTTTGCACAAAGACACATTTTTTAATTATAAAAAAGAATTGCACAAAGTAAAGCAGTATTACAACAATCTATTTCCTTGCCCTTTTCAGCTTCTATATTTACATAAATTTCATTTATCAGTTATTTTTATATGAAACCTAGAAACAATGCCCATCAAAACAAATGCTGTTGCATTTAAAAACCACGAGATGAGAAAATCTGAGCAATTTAACCACAAATCCTTAATTAAACCTTTTACTTTCTACAAAAATTCAAATAAAGTCAATGGTGGGAAGAGGGCGATAATGATGCTTGAATAAAAGTTTTCAAGTGATTGTAATTTTGAGAGAATAAGATGGACCCTTGAAAACCCATTCCAGCCTCAACAAATAATGGTCAAAATTGTAATTGTTGGTTATTAGGGAAAATACTCTTCCTGGAAAATATAAATATCAATTATAAAAATGATTTTGCAGCTCTTGCTTAAAATTGTTGTTCATCTTCGATCCATAAATATCACATCACCATGATGTGTGATTTATTTTCTAATTTTAAAAGTATACAGACAATTGCTAAATTCAAGACTGATTGGATTCAAGCATCCAAGTCCCTCACACTTCCTCTCTCTTTAGGAAAGCCTCATGACCAGGTTCATTAGCCAGGAAACATACGTGCATGTATATGGTCTTTAGGCTTTTATTTACAAGATAGCTATTTCTTTAATTTTATTAAATCTAATTTGGGCTAGAATCATTCTGCAGGTGGTCAATGGTTATAAGACATGAAATTATTGTACTAAACCCTGGTGGGATTTCCACTTGGGAAAGCTACGTCTGTGTTCTTCAGGATCCCATAGTTTTCATTTGTTCATTGTCTTGATTTAATTTCTGAGCTAAATCCCCTGTTGTGGAGTCTTCTCTTCCTCTCTACCCTGTGTTCTCTATAGTCTCACTCTTGGTAAAAATATTTATTCCCACCACCTTAACTATCACCCAACATATCAGCTAAGTCTCATAGGATAGCTAACTCACTTCAGATGTAGATCTGACAATTAAAATATATTGACAGAAGGCTTGACAGTTTCCTAATAAAAACTTGTAAATCCCTAAAAATTTGGTGTCATGTGTCAATCATTTGGGGGTTTGAAGAGAGGTACACATTCAGTGGCATTTTTCTAGAAGTCTAGAGGAAACTCCAACCAACGTTTTCTTCACAGGATAGACTTTGGTATCAAGTAAACCTCCCTAAAATAGATGATTTAATTGCGTTAGCTTTGAACACTAACTGAAGCAATATTACCTATATTTTTATCTTTGTTTATAATTTTCTATTACACGAAATGTTCCTTTCTGATCTCTGCTCCCATTTTTTCTTTAAGTATCGACCATCCATCTATTTGTTTTCATCATATGCAGAATTTTACTGTAGTTATATTTACTATCATACAATGCTTTAAAAACAATAAAGTCTACAAAAAATAGACAAGCCAGAAATAAGGAGTTAATATTTGCAAATGTTTGCAATATTTGACACAGAATTAGGATAAAGAATATGTAGAGAATAGCATAAAGTATAACTAAGTTAAAAATAGGCACATGCCTTGGCTTAGTGTATTTTTAAGGAAATCATAGAGAAGAGGAAACACTTTTACTGTATTTATTGATACAGTAATTTTTATGCCATCTACTAACAGGAAAAATCCACTTATAAGTGGAGCTGCAAAGTCAAATATGTGTTATTCAGGGTCCATTGCACATTCAATGCAATTTCACTTCTATAAAGTTCAGAAATATGTACATGTGATTATAAAAAAAAAGTAAAGGAATTTAAACAAATTCCAGGAATATGATGCCATGGCCATTCAAGAGGTGGATAGTGATTGCTTGGTAGTGCTGACATTTTACCCCCTGCACCACCAGGGAGGCCCCCTAAATGTCTTTATTTTAATGAACTTTGACAATACTTTCTAGACCTTAGATTCAATCCGGTGCAAAACCAGATCATTTCATCTTTCAAAACCCTTCCTGACTATGGTTTGACCCAAGCCTACATCTTCTCTGTCTCCTTTTGCATGGACCACTACCCCCGGCTCTTGGAGGATATCATTTTTTCCCCTGCAGCAGGGATTTTAGAACACACTGTTTCCTTACTCTCTGGGATTTTCTTTCTTTCCATTTGTAATTACTCTTAGTCCTTCAAATCCCAGGGAATATGTAATTACCTATTGAAGATTTCCTTGACACCAACCCCAAACCTTTGTTATATAATTTTTAGAAACTATACAGCATAATTCCGTGATAAGAGTGGACATGTGAAATCCCATTGGTCAATAAATAAAATGAATGAAGACTTTTGAAGGCTTAATGTAGCATGTTATTAATGTATTTTTCCTATACATATGCTTGCACAATTTTAGAGAGAAAGGATAAGGTAACAAACAAACTTTTCTAACCAACATGTGAATCCAATACATATAGCTTTTTCCAAAGCCATCAAGCAACAGAATTCACAAGACTGGTATTTCTCCTCTGTTGTATCTTTCTCCCAAATGACCTTTCAGTTTACTCTTTCTATCTTCTTCTTCAAACAATGTTGCTGAGAACTTCAGAATTATTACCTTCCATCTATGGAATGACTGAGAACACAATCTTTTCATCTCCTCTGATCAGTGTTTTTCTGGAAAACTTCTGCATCATGCAAATACATGTTCATAGCAAGGACTCTACATTGGCCTCTCTTTATTAATAGAAACCTTTAATTTAACCACCACATTCACTATATTATTCTGCTTCTCAAGAATAGTATTGGGTCCTGAAACATAAATGAAATTTATTGAGCTTGTTTCAATAAATAGAAAGACTCCTCCCATATATTTGTTTTCCTTTGGATTAGTGCTGGTGTATTCTTCATGTAGAAACCAAGAAGCATTTTGCTGGGTCACATGGTAGATCTACTTTTAATATTTTGAGAAACTTCCATATTTTTTAATAGGTCTTGGACCAGTCCACATTCCTATCAACAGTGTATGAGGATTCCCTGGTCTCCACAGCTTGCCAACACTTGTTGTTGCTGTTCATTTTAATATGGGTCATTCTATGTGAAGAATACAAAAACGCTAATTCAAAGGGTAATGTGAACTCTTATGCTCACTGCAGCACTGTTTACAATAGCCAAGTTATAGAATTAACCTAAGTACACCCAAACAGATAAGCAGATCAGGTAAATGAGGTGTATACACAATGGACTACTACTCAGCTATAAAAAAGATATAATATTTCCACGTGTGACAAGGATGGAGGAGATTATGCTAATGAAATAAGTCAGAAGGAGAAAGGCAAATACCTTATGGTGTCACTCATATGTAGAAAATAGATAATCCAAACAAAGGGCAAAATAAGGTCAAACCAATAATCCACTTTCAAAATCTCACTATACAAATAAGGTTTTCAGAGTGGGAGAGAAAGAAAGGACTCGAACAAAGTGGAGAGGGAACACGTGGGCTATGTGGGAAGACTATGGCTGTTTCAGTGGTGGGTGTGATGGAGAAACAAGAGAGAGATCCCATTTCTCTTAATTACATACTTCTAAATCCTATACCTCTAAAGTAGTATCATAAAAGCAATATTATCTCAATAAAAATTATATTCCTTACTTCTCAGTCTTTTCTCACATTTATGTTAATTCTTGCCAACAAAACATTAGTACACACCGTTTCCTCTGATTTTACTAACTAGGAATACTCAGAAATAAGCATAGAATTGAAAAGGAACAGAAAAATGACCGAACAGATTTGCTCACTGTCAATTCTCAGAAAATGTTTTTAGCCATTCTGAAATTTAAAGAGTATTAATCTTACAAATCATATTGCTTTTATCCACCAGGATATTTGGAACTAAAACCCAATCTCCTTTTTAATAACATGTTCACCATATCCTGTTAAGGCTTGTTTTGACACTATAGCAGTAGATATATTGATGTTTATCAATTATTTTTATAGTTAAAATATCTAATAGAATCTAGAATTGAGACAACCCTTACAGAGCATAAGAGTAATTTATGCTTACATAGGTTAAACGTTGAATCTACCTTGGAAGACATTATCATTTCAATCAGCATCTGTTTGGAGTTAAACATTATATTTCAATTAGTAAGTTTAATGTGTGGATTTAGGAGTTTTAGATCCTTTATCTCTACAGAAACTATGTGTAAATCCATGTCATAATGGAAACTTCTCTAAAATAATTCACTACATCTTTCACAACTAAATTCCACTAAAGACAAAGAACAGACTTACCTAATTAAAAAATAATTGTAGAGCAAAATTTTAACATTTCTAAATAATTAATGCATACAGATTCTACAACATTCTAAACTGTAAGAAATGAGACAAAAACATCAAGTCTAGTCCATAAACCCATAAAATTTACATATGGATTTAAAATAATTGCAATTCTTTTCAAAACAAGTTTTTTGTTCAGATCTTTACACTGTTCAGTTTTACTAGTAAACAGAAAATGAAGAAGTTCATCTTTTCTGGGTGATTCATTTTAAAAATAAGCCTTTACTCTAGTCCCTTAGGTAACAAAATTGTCTGAAAGTCTAACATAAATTTCTAATTAAAAAAATAATAGGTGGAAATTTTTTTGTACTTTGAAGTGCTGATAATGATGTTTTTGTAAACAAAGTACTATAACAAATGGAGACTGTTTTATTGCCTTAGGATTATTTTTTATCTACTACTGCACAAACACGCTGCCAAGCAGCAACTTATACCAGGGTAGAAGCAAAATTAAATGCCTACAATTGCCATTAGCAATTGTGAAAAATTATTAATCTGTCTGGAGGATACTAATGGACATGATTAAAGAAACCAAAGTCTTCATCTTATGGAAATCAATAGCCTAGATGTATTTCCATCACATAATGAATTACAGATTTGTGAACTGAAGATTAAATACGCCTTAGTATATATTCTTCCCGCACGTATCAATTATATGTCTCTGTATCTCAGTATGGTGTGTACCAATACTATATCATAGCTAACTATTTCTTTATTTTCAAAAATGATAGTTATTTAGACACTACATAAGAGATGGCAAAGTGAATCTGTTTTCTTTCCTTAGGGCTTTTAAACCAAAATAGCAACAAAAGAATTGTAGTTATGTTGTATCCAATAAGGTGATTGGCAAGTAAGAGCATTTATTTTCTACAAGAACATTTATTTTCCCTTAAAAACACCTCAGCTATGTTACATGTGTGTAGTTATGTAGCAAAGCAAAAGATTCATCATTATGATGTGTGGGAGATTATCCATATACCCATATAAATGAGTTGGACCAGTGAGGATATTTAGATCCTCATGATAAAGGGTGTTTTCTGGAACCCCAAAATAGATGGTCATGTCCAGTCCCCTTTGTAAATGTGAATCTATCCTAAATCCAAAGAGGAACAAGGACGTTAAACTTTTATGCAACTGTCCTTTATTAAATATCTACTGGAGTCTGTTTAATTGAGATTAGAACTTAATTGAAAATCTCTTATAGTATGCATATTTTATGTCAAAAGAGGCATGCACTGAAATGCACTGTGCAACCGTTCACATTAGACGAGGATTCCAGGAGACAGTGGGGGAAGGAGAGTAAACCTTGGACTCCATTCAAGGATATTCAATTACAGAAGAATGAAAAGACTATTGTTGTAGGAAATTACTTAGAAGGTTTTGCCTATAAGATGGCATTAAGGGGGATTCCAGTATGCTTCTGTCTAAGAACAGTAAACTTTTCCTACTCGCTCTCGCATCCCCAGGAGGAGATCGGTACCTGGAAGATTCTGACTTGAGCTACTTTCTCATATAGATCTGGGTAAGAAAGGTTTGCCTTCTTTATTGCAAAGTGTTGGGTTTAATAAGGGAAAATCCCTACACACATGGCTCTTGGGTAAAAAAAAAAAAAAAAAAATTGTGCTGAAATCTAGGAGCTGAGTGTAGAGGCAGTGAAGAAGGAGAGATTGCAGTGGACCTATTACATCAGACTCCAATATGGTGACAGTGTCATGTTAGCAGAGCAAATTTAGATGTGCATGACACTGCTGTTTGCAGCCTCATATGTAGGAGCTACTCTCCACCTTGTCTCCAAGACAGCTTAAAGGGAAACCTCTAAAGAGGGAGTGGGTCAATGTTGGTGTGCTGAGATGGGGCAGACATCTGTGTGCAGTTCTTAGCCACAGCCTGTGCTTCCACAATTTCTTTTTCACTGTCAGTCGTCTCCTTTCTGTAAAAATGGGTTTATTTTCTTATTTTTTTAAAAGATTTATTTATGCATGTAAGAACTGAGGTACAGGCCTCAGGTGTGTGTGTAGGGGTTAAAGGATTCACCAGAGACAGAGTGGGGAGCAGAACAGAATGAATGAAATACATTGCTGAGGGCAGCAGCGGGTGAGGCAGGAGAGGTCTGCTGCGCCATGAGGGTCAGCTCCCTGGCAGGGGATTGAACTCTTGCTGTAATGGCTGTGGATAGCTTCATAATGTGGTGCTTAATCCCTCCCAACACCAGAGAAGCCTGCCCTCCCCTGTCCAAGAAAAACATGGGCTTAACACAACTTGCCATGTCCATGGTGCTGTTCTAGAGTGGAAAATGGGGCTGATTTTAATTGCTTTAACAAGTATAACACAGTAGGCAAATAAGAATGATCATGAGAGAGGCCTGAATTCAAAGTAGCAAATATTGTTGGTGTATGCAACAATATTTTTGAATGTTTCAAGTTTGTTTGAAACTCTAAGGACCCAGTTACCTTCAGCTGGAAGTCTCAGCCCTTTGTCCCCTAATTTTCTCTGCTGACATACTAAAAATGGGTCTTTACTGACTCATTATAGCAGTGATGTCTGCTTCTGCAACATGAAATAACCTGTACTTAATGCGAGGCAGCAGCAGCTGGCAGAACTTACCACTCAAGGAACTAAATCAGCATAAAATTTCCCCCATGAACACCATGGAGGGAAACTAATGGTGTGTGCAGGGAAACATTTTTTGTCTTGCGAGCACTGGTGATGTTATTTTCAGTGCCATCAGCCTTGTGTCCTGATATGATGATAGCTGTCAATCAGCTCCCATCATTTAGAGTTTTGATTCAGAACACTGTCGAATGAAAATGTCTCCCACATTTGTCCTCTGGCAAACATTCTGCAGAATTCTTGTAGAAGAGCAAAAACGGAAGGAAATCTCAGTGACCCATAGACTTGGGGTCCAAATCCTCTTTTGTCCTTGAGGATATGTGTCAGAATATTTTAGGAGGAATGGCTGAGAAGAAATCCAGATTCAATTTATCTTATCATATTGTTTTCTGCTCTGTAAAAAAGTGATTAATGCTTACACAATAAATTCACATTGTTAAATCATTTCTTGCCTCTACCCCTGACCCTGACGTGTTAATTACTTTCTTCTATTTGCCTGTACCTGTGCCCCAATTGTAAAAAAAAAAAAAAAAAGGCTTACCACCCTTAGATTTGACCATCTTTCTTGGGAGCTGTAGATCAAACTTATTTACTACCAACAATCGATCCTAGACATGTGATGCCTGTGTTTTCTTAGAATTCACTTGCTTCCTCCTTACAACATAGTCACTGAACTCTAAGGTCTTTGTGTTAGTGAAGAAAAATATTCCTCATAACAACTCATGTCAACTCCAGAAAATTGTCATGATAGTTACATAAATCTACAAAACCTATAATGTAACCAGTACCCTTAGGATTTGGGCACTAACTAACCTGTACAGATATAAACTATGATGCTCAGTGTAGGAAGAAAAGGGGAGGAGTCAGAGATAACTCTTTAGCCTAAACCTGGGTAAGTGGGAGAAAAGAATGCACATAACAGGGATTAGTAGCCAAGAAAAATTCTGTGGAACGTGGAAGGTAAAAACTTCATTTTTGGATAAGTTAGGTTTGAATGTACTAGACACTCAGATAGACAAATCCAGGATACTGGATAAAGCTCCAGGGTAGTGGGGGATGTCAGAATCAGAGCTAATGATTTTGGATATCAATGTATTAGAGACTCTCCAAAGTAAAGGAACCTAAGAAGGATTTTTTGTAAAGAGAAATGACAAAGAATCTTGATAGGTCTTGCATTAAACTATGAATGGGGTAACAATGTTTTAAGGCAAGGACTCCTGAATGTAGTTGTGTGATTATGCACTGCATGACCCTGGGTGCAGCCATATCACACTCATCATGGGTGCTCCGGAAGATGGTAGTAGAATGCCAAAGAGGGAAGGAGACTTTCTTATAATTTACAGGAAGGTTGGGGCCTCCCTGGTGGTGCAAGGGGTTAAGCACTGCACTATAAAGCATCCACAGCCACTGCAGCAAGTTCAATCCCCAGCCAAGCAGGTGACATACAGGGCGCAGCAGACCTCTCCTGTCTTGCCCCCTGTTCCCCTCAGCAGTGTGTTTCAGTTTATCTGCCGGTTCTATTTCCTGTTCTGTCTCTGGTGAATCCTCTCACCCCCACACCCCTGGCATGTACTCCAGTTCCTGTATGCATAAATAAATCTTTAAAAAAATTACAGGAAGGTATATCAGACTAAAAATGGGCAACTCAAAAGAGTTGTTAAAACATATCAATTATATCTTTCCAAAATTTTCTTGCCTCTATTCTCCAATAATCTTAAAGTAAAACAGCCAATTAGGCTAAATCCCATGATGGGCTCATTCAAAATCTTCAGTAGATTTCCATAAACTAATAAAACCCAAACTCTCTGGACTGACATTCAGCAATCTACAACATCACCCTTCAACAGCAATACCTACCAGCCTACGCAGACTTCTTCCTCGCTGCCAAATATATCTCTCACTTTCCTGTTTCCAGGCTTTGCCGATGCTTAAGCAGAGTGTGTAATGTCACAGAAATTTAAATTTAAGCTAAGTAATTTGTTCACATTATGAATTTCTGATGTCCATATTCTTTGTGATGAGTGTACGCTGCTCAAAGTAATGGAGAGTCTTATATTGATCATATTTGTAAACATTATTATGATATTGTGTCTTTTTGTAAGTAATTGTTTATATAAGAAAGCAGGGTTGAAATTGGAACTATCTATATAATCATTAGGTATTCAACTATTTTGTCCTTATTTTTGGATTTAGTTATCAATTAATTAAATGTATTTAAAAATAAAAGTCTCTGGGCCAAGGTAAAGTCTGTTGTAATTTTTAGATATGAAGAATCCCATAGTGTTACCATGTAATCGAGCTACTGTGCTCTTAGGATTTTATGCGAATGAGTAGAAAACTTCAGTCCACATAAAAGCCGCCTGTGAAAAGTTTGCGGCAGTCTGATTTATAATTGTCTAAAATTAGCAGCAACCAGGACACCTGCCCATGTAAATAAGTGGCTAAATAAACTGGTATATTGGAATATTATTCATAGATAAAAAGAAATGGGCCATCAGGTTTTGAGAAGACAAAAGAAACAAAATGCATATTGCTAAATGGAAAGATGCCAACCTAAAGATGCTGCACAGTGTGGAATTCCAACCCTATGACACTCTGGAAGTGGCAAGACCATGATGAGTAAATGGTCAGTGGTTGCCAGGAGACAAGAAGGAGCAGAGTGAGGGAGGAGTAGCTGTTATGAGGGCAGAGAAGCTATTCTGTACAATTCTCTAACAGTAGACACACGACATTACGCACTTAGGAAAACGGTCCACACAACAAAAATGTAAACAGTAAATGTAAAAAGTAAATTATTGACCTGTGTTAACACGCTTTTATGAAATTGCTTTATTAATTGTAACAAATACAGCAACTCAATGAAAGATGTTAATAAAAGGATAACGTGGTGAAGGGAGAGAAGAGTGGTAGATGGGAACTCTGTTCCCTGTTCATTTTTTCTGGACAACTAAAATTTCTCTAAGAAACAGTAAATAATCAAATGAATGGATATGTGGTATAATTAGAAATGTATAATGAACTTCTGCCCCTGGCTTCTGGCACAAAGTTCCCAAAATACATTTTTATGATATGTAGTCTGAGTCTTCAATTCTTAGCACAGAGCTTCTTGAATCCTGTGGATTTCCTGAGAAGAGTTTTTTTGTTATTCATGAAGGAAGCCCCTTCCAACATGACTAAAGACCTAACTTTATGATAGTAGCACAACTCTTAGAGGACGGGAACTGGCAGCCAGAGGGACCAAGTATGTGATGAGAGGGCTGGAACTTTCATCATCCCCTACTCCCCCACCCCCAGCCCAGAGCTCCATGAGGGAGAGGGATGGATTGATCTAGTCCCCTATGACAGGTTACTGGATCAGTCCTGCCTACATGGAGCTCCCCTGAGCACCCCTTCAACAATAGGGTACAGAGAGCTTCTGGGTTTGTAACTACAGCAAGATTTTGGGACAGCAGCATACCTGGGGAGGGGGCATGAACACCAGGTCCCCAGCCTCCACTTGTCCTCTTTTATTTGGTTGTCCCTGGGTTGTAGCCTTCAAAATGATTTATTTTAGTTAAAAAATATTTTATTTATTTATGCAGAACTGAGGTGTAGCCAGATGTACTGGGGTAAGAGGATTCACCAGACAGAGTAGGGAGCACAACAGGAAGATGAACTGAAATGACTGCTGAAGGGAGCAGCAGGGAGAAAGGGGAGGTCTGCTGAGCCATGTGGGTCCTCTCCCTGGCATGGATGGAATGCACACTGCAGTGGTTGTGGATAGCTTGACAGTGCTGAGACTGAACCCCCATGTCACCAGGGAGGCCCTGGGTTGTATCCGTTACATATGATGGCAGTAGAACACTCCCTGTGCTCTGTGAACTGCCTACCAAATTACTGAACTTGAAGAGGGGTTGGTAAGAAGCCTTGATTTACACTTGGTCCGAATTATGGGAGGCCCCAACTTGCCTGTATCTGAAGCGGGGACAGGGAGGTGGCACAGACGGAGCCTTCCAAGCTGTGAGGGCGTGCTGGCCCAGATAGTGCCAGATGTGCTATTAACAGACACAACAACAACTAAGAGACAGTTTTCTTTAGCACACAATGAAAAATCCTCAAGACAGTAACAGTTCTTACAGAACAAAGTGGAGAGGACAATGATTGTTACAGCAGTGACAGGGTTTTGCCCACAAACTTTTCTGGTGCTTTCTCCCGCGTTCCAGCCGAATGGAGCAAAAAGGATGTCTTTAATATACCACCTTCTCCTGAGCCTCCAGGTCACCTCACAATCCTCCTTGAATTGACTACACTCACCAAAATTCAATTTCCAAGAGTTTAGTGAATTATCTAAAATTCCCCAGAGGTCATGGTGGGGGGTGGGGGCCAGGGGTTGGGGGAGCAGAGGGGTGGCAGAAATAATGGTGCCTAACATCACCATTTTGCTAATCAACACTTGATGCTTCCTTATATGGTCTCCTTAAAGCATTTATTTATTTTTTTAAAGATTTATTTATTTATGCATATAAGAACTGGGGTACAGGCCAGAGTCCAGGGAGGTGAGAGGATTCACCAGAGATAGAGTGGCAAACAGAACAGGCCAATTGAATGAAATACACTGCTGAGGGGAGCAGCAGGTGAGGGAGGAGAGGTATGCTGCACCATGTGGGTCCCCTCCCTAGTCAGAGACAGGGATCGAACTTGTGCTGAAGTGGCTGCAATTTGCTTCATAGTGTGTTGCTTAACCCACTGTGCCACCAGGGAGGCCCCTCCTTAATGCATTTAAACTTTTAAACCACACTTAGTTTCTACTTTATCACTTCTCATTGCTCACAGCAACCGTTTTTAGAAAATACATTTTAAAGATTTCTTTATTGAGACTATTATATTATGATTTTATTTTGGCTTCTCTGCAATAACTCATAGTTATTTTTTCAAGACTGTTTCTAACTGGTACCAATATTTGTAATTTTTTTTTTGTGGTTATATTTTTTGGCCTTGCTTACCTAGGTGGTTTGCTACATCTGCTGTATCCCTACTGAGAATCTTTCTCCTTACTTGAAAATAGAACTTTCCAAACAAGTTTTCTTTTAAATCCCAGATGTGGATCTGGAATCATTAAAACAAAAGGGCAAAATTCACTTTTTCTACTAGTTGAAAGTGTGATGAGTGATTTTCCATCAAGTTATGGAGTTATTCCCAAGAGGCCTGGTGTTATAAGGACAAGGTCACCTATTTAATTATTTGGTTTCACAGTAAAACGTTTTGTTGCATGATCAAATATTAACCTATTCACGACTGCCCCCAGCACACTGCTGCACTTGAATTTAAGGGCGGTCCCCTTAAAGCTAAGGACACTAGAGGAGAGGGCAAAGCCTGGGCATGTCATAGGTGAGTCATACAGGAAGCACAGAGCACCTGCAAGTCCTCAGCTGTTCTGAACATAGATGAATAACAGGAAGCCCAACAGTATAGGAGAAAGAACAACTTGGAAAAATACAACCACCCTTCCAGGGTCAAATTCTAGACTTGTGTCTTCACTGTTGTGAACTCAAGAAAGTGACAGTTCCTAGGTCCCTTTTCCTCATGTCCCCTAAAATGGGGAAATTATTAGTTTTCACCAAATGGCTTAGAAATAGCACCTCATGCATTTGACTAGCATACATGAGTACTAAATTTATAGTATTAATAGTTATTGTATCAATCACTTCGTCAATACTCTTGTTTCTCCAAGAACCTAAATTCACTACCGGGTTTCTCCAAGTTCCATCCCTTCTAGAATCATTTCACCATCATCAGTTTTAAGAACCCCACTTAGGGATAAGATGAAAGTCACCCAGGCCAGTCTAAATTTTTATAAAGTTTCTCTAGTTTATAAATTTGATAAGTCACACTTTCATTCATCATTATGACAGGGGTTGCTTCAGAAGTTGATTAGCAATTGTCTAAGGTTGCTGACTTTTCAAAACTAAATATTTGGCACCCTAATTTAAAACAGTGCCCTTTAATCTGTTTTTGAAGGGTGCATTCAACAAATATAAAGTCATCATATTCATGAGTTAATCTTTCAGTCTCCTCAAATTTCTCCGTTCCTGATACAGTCCCCATTTCAAAATTATGATGACAGTTTTTATCACTGAATTCATCTTAATTTCATGATATATAATATGCACAGATATGTGCATAGATATATACACACATATAATTCCCCTGATTATGATAAAAATGGATACAATATCATAGGTGCACAAAATATTTTATGCTATCTGTAATTAATCATTAATCATATTGATGTTGCATAACAAATTTTATTTAATCTTTCAGCTTGAAGCAGAACTTTCTTCTCAAGGACAAGACTCTTAGATCCCTTTCCCTCATGCTGTGCTGCAAAAAGCACAGACTCTATATTCACACAGTTCCGGTCTTGAAGTCTGGCTCCCTCATTTACTGGTTGTCTGATGTTAGCAAGTTACTGAAAGTCTATGAAACTCCGCTTTATACTTGGAGATCTATGAAAGGATCAAAGGAGAAAATGTACTTATAGTGCCAGGCATGCTCAATATATGTAATTCATGCTAGTTATTAATATATTTTGAATTGTTTAATCTCTAAGTTTATCAAAAATATTAATACATAGACACTAAGAAATGTGTGTCCGCTGACAAGGAATCGTAAGGTAAACAAAATCATTCCTTGATTGTGCAGGGACTGGGGAGGGCACAATTCCTAAGACTCCCAGGATTCCAGAATCTTGGTCACTCAACCAAAGTGAATCTAAGTACTTCTGGGATTTTACAATTGTTCTTCAAGTCCCCAGTCAGTTGACCTAAAATGTGGAGATTAACCAGTGTATGTTTGATTTAATCCCACAAATTCTTGAAAAGGAAGAAGAGGAAGTCAGGGAGAGTCAAAGTGAGAGAAGAATTTGACATGCCATTGCTGATATGAAGATGGGGGGTCATGAGCCAAGGCTGGGGGCCAACAGCCAGCTAGCACCCGGGATCTCAGTGCTACAACCACAGGAGCCAGCTGCTGGTAGCCACCGATGAATTCTTTCCCAAACTTACATAGAAGAGCCAAGAGTTGTGGGGACCTTGATTTGGGGCTTATAAGACCCATGGAAGATATTCAAGGATTCTGGATGTCTACCTACAAAATTGTTAGTCAGTAAGTAGACAGTGTCTTCAGTCATTAAATATTTGGGGCTTTACTATTTCACCAGAGAACACTAACAAGGCATGCCCACTTCAGTTTTGATACTTTGCAGTGGTGTGGGTCTTACTTTATCATAAATCTGCACAAGGGATGCTGACTACTTAACTGTCTGTACCTCTCTTTTAATAACCTTCTGTTTCTTTTAAGAAACAGAAGGATTCAACTGATGAAAAATGGAGAGTGAAAATTCATAGAAACATATTTCAGCATCGTGATCTGGTGGCACTACTGCTGGTTTCTACGGTGTTTGAAGCTTTTATGCCAATTCAAAGGTGTATATTTGTTGTGGCATCTCACTTTTTTTCCCTAATAAACACCATTAACATTTAAATTCTATAGCGTTTCTGAGATATAAACTTATTGATCCTATAACTACTATGCTGCCAAAGAAATGCACAATTCCTGTAATTTCCCTATGTTGAATTTCGTACTTAAGTATGAGTATCATATTCAAATCATTTAAAGGTAGTGTTCAGGGGCCTCCCTGGTGGCGCAGTGGGTTAAGCAATGCACTATGAAGCAAACCGCAGCCACTGCAGCATGAGTTCGATCCCTGCTGCCGGCCAGGGAGGGGACCCACAGGGCGCAGCAGACCTCTCCTGCCTCCCGCTGCTCCCCTCAGCAGTGTGTTTCGGTCAGTCTGCCTGTTCTGCTCCCCACTCTGTCTCTGGTGAATCCTTTCACCACCCTGGACTCTGGCCTGTACCCCAGCTCTTGTATGTATAAATAAATAAATCTTTTTTTTTTTTTTAAAGCAGTGATCAGGAAGATTCTTTTAGAAACAATCTAGCAGTGAGGTAGACAATTGATGCTTTTGAAGCTGTTCCACCACTCAATTTGCATGCCTTCAGGTTTCTGCTCCTTTCCTGGTCCCAAAAACCTCGTCCACGAAAAGGGGTGGATCACTGTACCTACTTCACAGGAAATTGGGCCAATAAGAGAGGTAAGATATGCTCAACGCTTAGATCAGTGCCTGACACTGTAAGATTTACACAAGTATCTGAAGCTGTTATTTATTTGATACATATACATTCAAATATAAGACACTGTCTTGGGGACATAGGCAGTTAAATGTGTTTCTTTGGTTGTGTGCTATAAAATTTCACTTTTCTGTCTATAAGAAAAATGATAGTTTTTGTAAAGTTAAAAAAAAAAAACCCAGTAAATTCAAGGTCCACACCCAATGCTGATGAGAGGCTAGAGTGTGGGTAGTGTTTCCTGCAGTCTGACTGTGTGTCCAGATTTCACTGATTAGGCTCTGCTAAGCAGCTATGGACACAGCAGGTAAAGATCGTATATATGTTAAACCAGTGAGCTGGAATATAGAAGACGATTTTTGAATTCACTTGACTAGGATTGAAAGGATAATGCACCAGTGCCACCTAGTTGTCCAAATACAAGGTGCTACTTATTTATTCTTGAAAGAAATGCTGCTATGACAAGTAGGAATAAAAATGTTTAATTTTTGGTTACTGTTGACATCAGCCTGCATTTATTTTATCAAATATTCATCTCCTGCAAGTGATGTAAGTTACAAATTCAAAGTGCAGCTTAATATAAAATATTTCTCATGTTTGTTTTACTTATACAGAGGATTAACAACCTTCACATACTGTTTTTTAATCATTTTCATGAATTTTGCCTGTGTTTGAATGATTTAACACATTAGCATATTAGTTGTATATTATTATACAACCTACAGTTTTAGACATCTTAAAGCAGAACATACGCTGTCTATTGAAAGTAAGACAGTATATAGTATATTCCAGGGGTGCAAAGAGGCATTTTTGGGCACACTTGCTTAAGAATTGGCACTTTAAAAATAAGATATAAACACAGCTAATGGGCTACACATTTTATCAGACTGAGGAATGTTTGGAGGTAGAGCTGGAACACTTAGGTGAAAAACTGTGGAGGATTCAGTTGACCAACCATGTTTCTCTGCAAAAACAATGTTGATCCCATTAGGCTATGCCAGGTAGCCTAGAGTGTAAGAGGCTTTACCCAGTAGTTTGATGCAATTACACTCTATGATATTCACAGAACAACAGTCACTTAATGGCACATTTCTGAGAATACAGCCCATCAGGAAGTGATGCATGATTATTCTGACATAGATAAGTTCTGTGAGTCAGGAAGATCTCCAGCTCTATCATGTCTAGGCTGGAATTTAGGACAAAGGCTGGGAGTTACTTTGCATCAAGCTGCAGACAGAGTACAGGAACTCAGAGGTGAAGGAGGAATGGCAGGGAATCAAACTCAAGAAGATTCCAGTATTGATGAGACAAGTTGTGGGAGGAATGGGAACCATTTAGGCTGAGTTAAGTCTACAGAATAAAGCACTCGTTTATATCGTTATTGTGCCATAGCATGCTATCAAGGCAAAGAAACTAAAAGCAAGGCGATTGATGAATCATAATCCTGCCCACTCACATGTGCACTCATTGCAAGGTTCTCCCCAGGGGTGATTCTGTTTTGGCCAGTCTTCCTATCTCCATCAAAGGACCCTGCAATTGTGGCCCCCTGGAAGCCGTGTTACTGGCCATTGGTGCTCTTGTGGGAGTGACTTTGGAGGTAATACACACCAATTATTTAGCACACGTTATGGTATGAGGAGTTAGAGAAGCATCAGCTCCAAAGCAGGGTGTGATAATGATACACTCAACTCCATGGGAAGTCTGGGGATGTGATGCTTCACTTCCTAAGGAGAAACTCATGCTGTTCTTTGAACCCTCTCTGTTGTACAATTTTCCACTGCCATATTCAAAACATCACATCACAAAAAACATCCCTGGAACAGTGAAATGGGAGTTCTGTTGAGGCATACAGATGGGAACTCAAGCTACAGATGGGAACTCAAGCTATGAAGACCTGTCTACCGTTCTAACATAACATGTGCATATTTCATTCAAGATTAAAGTATGTTTTGGGTCTAGCTAGTCAAATTGCTTAGGTGTTTTTCACATCTACAGATGACACTTGGATTCTACACTGTAGATTAAAAATGAAGACTGTCCCTCACAGGAATCCACCAAAATAACTGGATGTAGCATTACCCTTCCTCTTAAAGAATGTCTTTACAACCCAAAGTGACTACAAGTTATCAGTTATCTTAAAAATAAGACTGGCTAGAGTCCTTGTTACTATAGACTTGCTAAAGTTACTATAAACTAGAAACTTCAAAATGTTACTCCAGCTTATACAGAGTTGAATTCTCCTTGAGACATATATAAATGTGCAGATTTCAAGCAATAATATTATAGAGACCACTTGGATGTTCTTTTCTCCCCAGCACAGTGCTTTGATTGCTGGATATTCAGTTAAAGAATAATGAATATGACAAGAAGTTTGAAAAAATATAGAGCCGTGTGCTAGGAAGGCACATATGTGAGAAACCTGTGATGTCTCTGTACTGTCTGTCACAGAGATTATGAGCTAACAATTAAACCTCTTACCTATTCTTTTATTTTTAAAGATTTATTTATGGATACAAGAGCTGGGGTATAGGCCAGAGGTGCAGGAGGTGAGAGGATTCACCACAGAGTAGGCAGAACAGGCAGATCCACTGAAATGCACTGCTGAGGGGAGCAGCAGGGAGACAGGAGAGGTCTGCTGCGCCATGTGGGTCCCCTCCCTGACGTGTGGGGGGAGATGCTTCACAGCATGAAGCTCAACCTGCTGAGTCACCAGGGAGGCCCCGTACCAATTCTTCCTGAACATACAGCCTAAAATATATTCTCCTTTCTCCTTTGCAGTAAGGTGTAGTAACAGATTGTGAGTTTAAGTAATCCACAGAAGCTACAGACCTAACCCATTAAACACACACACACACACACACACACATACAATCTATGCCCTTCCTCACTGGCTGCTTGATGCAATGAACATGGGAAGCTTAAAAGTCAAATGCTGAATGTGGCTGTGCTGTGTGCAAGAAGTTTGAAAAGATTCAGAGCTGTGTGCTGGGAAGGCACATGTGTGAGGAATCTGCAGCTGAGGGTAACTTGGGAAATAGATTAAAGGTCATTCTAGGTGAAGTGAATGAAAAATATTTGAATGGCAGCCTGTGATGGTATTGATTTTGTTTTTTTTAGCAAATTATTGCAAGAAAAGGATGGGTTGAGGGATGAATTCTAAGCAGAAAAGTAAAGGACATAAAAAAGTCTAGAAATCTATGTGTGAAATACAGGAAGGTTATGAATTGGAAAAGTTGATTGTATTAGATCTCACATGTAGAAGTTAGGAATCAAATAGACTTAGAAAGACAACCCTATTACCACCCTATCAGGGGCATGCAATACATTAAGAAGGGTGTGGACTTCCTTCTGAGTACAGTGGGGTTGGGTCAGCTACCCAAGGAGGACTCACCAGCAGAAGCACAGGTACGCCTGGGGGATGACAAGGATGGGGTAAGGGAAGTGGGCAGGCAAACACAAAATCAGTCATGAACACTTTGCTTCAAAAAGAGCTGAGAAACTTAGGCTGGTTACTAAATTTCAAACCTACTGGACACAAATTGAGATGTCTACAAGGTTTCTAAGGTGATTGCATTACCAAAACCCCCACAAGCCTGGGCTAATTCAGCCTTTGACTCTGAATTTTAATCTCATCCTCAGGCCATTGTGTGTGAAGAAGAAAGGAACTGTGAAAGTTGTAAGCCAGGGGAGAGGGCACTGTGCCCAGCAGCTACAACTAAGTCTGTAGAGAATAACATCAAGGCAGAAATTCCCAGAGGCTAAAGAAAAAAATGCACATGATAATTCCTCCCAGAATGCTCAGCTGGAGTCTAATCAAGGGATTTCCTGCCATCAGGTCAGAAACCCAGAAGTATGTCACCATCAGACAAGTGGCTCCTTTTCTGTAGGGGATGTACTTAGTTATCTTACCCTTCCCCCAACTCTCCAACTATATTATTACAAGTTGAAGAGGGACTAATACCCTGTTTTCTTCACCCAGAGGCCTCTGAATCACAAGGGTCAAAGGTAGGGATAGAAAATTTAAGTTGCTAGAGAGGTCAGGATGATAGCAATAGGCGAGATAAGCACTGAGTAAGAACTGCAGGAGTTGTGCTGGTCTTCAGCATATGAGGAGGCTTCCAGAAGTCACTATTCAGCTTTGAGAGTTTTTTTTTTTTTTTTTGCCCTGTGGAAATGATGTCTGCTATTCATTTAAAAAAAAAAAAAAAAAAGGAAGACAAAAGCTTGAATTTTTAAATAATGCTGAATCAATATTTTTTAAAAGATATATTTGTTTATGCATACATGGGCCAGAGTCACAGGAGGTGAGAGGAGTCACCAGAGACAGAGCAGGGAGCAGAACAGGCAGAAGTACAGTTCTGAGGGGAGCAGCAGGTGAGGCAGGAGAGGTCTGCTGTGCCATGTGGGTTAGCTTCCTGGCGAGGGATGGAACTTCTGCTGCAGTGTCTGAGAATGGCTTCATGATGCTGTGCCCTAATCACTTGTGCCACCAGGGAGGGCCCTGAATCAACATTTTAAAAGGAATTTATGGTCTAGAAGAAATGTTGGTGCAGTTGAATTTGACCTGTGCTACCCACTTGCTATCTGGGCATAGTGGTACTGCCCATATCTTACTGTACTTGTTTTATTTTGTGGTGGAAAAAACACCACATGAGTTCTCCACACATCAAGTTTGTAAGTGTACATGTTTTTTAAGATTAATCAGACAATGCCACAAATGAGATGATCACAGGCCAGTGATCAACTGAGAGTAAAAGGGCTGTAGAGTCACTAGTTCACTAGGTTGTATAAACTCTATGGTGAGGCCTCATAAAAAGTATTTCAAAAATCTAGATATTTTGCAAAGGAAAGAGTTCTTTATTTGCTCTGGGGTTAAGATGGAAGGCATGTAACCTTTATAAAAAAAATACCCACAGCATTAACGCTTAAAACCAGGAATAATCTACAATCAACAGAACATTGAACTTTGAGATTAAAGACCTGAGTTATTGACAAGGAAAAATGTTTTTCATTTTCATCTGTTTAATCTGAATGAACACTGATCAGACTGGGAACAGATCTTCTGGTGTGATTCTTTGGGGTTCTCATTTTGAAATCAACCATTAATTCAAATTTGCAATGCATCCGAAATCTACAGTTCTCTGAAATCACAACTTTGGCATCTAATGACATGGCTCTGTTTTTTAATTAAAATAACATTACATTAAACTACTATGTAAATTTGTTGTGTGCCACTGAGAATATACACATGTTAAGTTCACGACTAAAAGTCCACTTCTCCCTTCATCATAGCATCGCCCCTTTTTTCCACTTTTACCCCACCCTTACCTCCTTTTTCAATATCCCTGATCATTCTTTTAGTCCAAATGCTTACTTGTATTTTATTGCTATGGTCTTACTTTCCAGGGAAGGTTTTTCAGAGTCATTTTTAAAGAAAACGAATAAAGCAGAATTGTTAAGATGGCAAAATAACAACCAACAAGCATGAACAACATTGTAATGCATGCTTCTATTAAGAATAGCACTAATGGAATACATTCAGATTGACTGTTTTTAAAACCCCTGTTATATATTCTGTCATTCTCTTTTAAACTCTTAAGAAATTTTCTACAAAATGACAATCTATTGATAAGAGAACAGAGCAAGTCGACAGCAGTAAGTCAATTCTCTTTACTTGGTATTCGTCACATTTTTATTTTTTTGCTTTACCTTCAGAATCAAAGCAAAATGCTAAAATCATTTAAATTGCATCTTTATCAGTAATAGCATAAAATATCGGCAAATGAAATCAGCTGCAACTAGGCTGTTTTATTTACTGTTTTGACTCAATTTATAGCTTTTTCTAAATTAGTTATTTTGGTCAGAATGCTTATAGACCGTAGATAAAATTCAGTTTGTATTTTCCCATCAATACCTATTCTACCTGATGCTCATTAGCAATTCCAGCTTCACATATTTTCTTTAAAGACTTATTTATATATGCATACAAGAGCTGGGGTACAAGACAGAATTGCAGGAGGTAAGAAGATTCACCAGAGACAGAGTGGGGAGCAGGACAGGCAGGTGGATCGAAATACACTGCTGAGGGAAGCAGTGGGCAAGGCAGGAGAGGTCTGCTACGCCATGTGGGTCCCCTCCCTGGCCGGGGATCGAACTCACGCTGCTGTGCTTCACAGTGTGATGCTCAACCCACTGTGCCACCAGGGAGGCCCCCGATTTCACAGAATTTGTGAAGCTGCCACCTAAACATCCAGTAACGTTGTATAAATTAAGGGAGCATAGCAAAGAGTGAAGCAAAATTCTTCTGAACTTTGAATACTCTGTTAGATCACATCCCTTAAATATGAAAAGAACTTTAAATCCATTCTAACATAATCCTTCCCCCCAAATCTTTCACTGTCTGGTTCCCATCTTACCTTAAGTGTTCAAGATCTACTTTTATAGTATGAGAGGAAATTCACCCCAGGAACCTGATAGCTCTATTTCAAAAATGAAAACAACAACAACCACAACAATGAAGTATTGTCAAGAATATGGACAACCAACGCAGGGAAGAGAAGACCATAATAAGTAAATGTTAAGAAAAGGGATGCTAGAATTATACTCAACAGAATACCTGGGAATCCTAAAATTCTTGTTCACTATTCCTTTTTTTTTTTTCTTTTAGGTGATTTAGAAATGAAGCTTTATATAATATTGTAGGTGAGCACACAAAAGTGAATGTTGGCAAACTCAGGGAAATTGCCTGACTGTTCTTTCCTGATAATATTGGCAGTCATCTTCTCTACCTTCCCTCTAAAGAATAGCATGCCTCAGGCTTGGTCCTAGACCCTTCCTTTCTACTTCTTCTCTACATGCTAGGTTATTCTAATCCAGTCCCATGGAATCAAGTACTATCTATATACTGATAAATCTCAAACATGAATCTTCACTTTTGATCCCGCATCTGATACATAGTCATAACATCACCCTATACTGAATTTTCACTTACTATATAAATTCACTGCAATGTTTATATGTCTCTTACCACATCCCACATCCCATCCTGCTCACCCCATTTTTCTTCCATATTTGCAAATGCCCCAGTCCAATGACTCAAGTGAAAATGTATGCCGCCTTTATGTTTCTCTCTTTTCTCTACCACATTGGACCTGTCTCACTTTCTTCATCTTGGAAGAGAGTTCACCCTGATCTTGCCATGGTTGGCTACTTCTGACCCTCATGTCTTAACTAATATGCCACCTTCTTAGTAAGACCTTCCCTGATGACTCCATCTAACATAGCCTCTTAGATTCTCATTCAACCATGTTTTATTTTCTTCATAATACAAAACATTATCTGAGTTCAGTGGCTTGGCATATTTTGCTTATTTGCAACTAGGTAATTTAAGGGGGAAGATGGTATAAGAATAATATAATTGAAACGTGTAACAGACACAAATTTGCCATGAATTGAAGCCTTGATGATGTAAAGAAAAACATGATGATATTAAAGCAGAAAGGAAATGTAATCCTAACATACCACCTCGCTTGTTACTGGATCATATTAATAAACTCTTAACAATTGTAAGGAGTACTGATTTAGAGGCTATGTGCATATGCTAATACATACAAATATAAGTGTTGTTTAATATGTGTAATGTAGTATAAGAGAGAATGTACACTGTGTACATATATAATTGTATAGTAATAGAAACACTAAAAAGAAAAAAAATGATGGAGAAAGGGAGGGCGGGACATTAATAGTACTGTTCAGAATATTTGACAAAGATGAAGATTTAAATATATTATTTAAAATTCCAGCCATAACAAATAGGCCTAATGATATAAATATCACTTTCGGAGGCAGGTAATGAAAATGAACTAAATCCTCATCTGTGGAACTAAATTCAATAGACAATTATCCTAAGTCAGAAATCATCAGCTTAAGAATTATTTCCAGATTAAAACGGCAAACTGTGAAAATATGTAAGGACAGAAAAACTTAATAAATCTGTCTCTCCGAAGTGGAATAGGAGCTATGCACAGAGGAACAGGATTCCTAGGTTCTTCTGTAGTAGGATATTTGTTCCTGTGAATGCATGCTAATTTTTTAAAATCCTGAGTTAAACAGAAATTGTAAATGCTTCTTCACTTCATTTAAGCTTTTCAATGAAATGTTTCCTTAAGACATCCTATTCTATATATCTTGTGCACTGGGGTTATTTTTATGTGCAGACTCTTTTGTAGTTGGTATATATGGTGTGTTCTCACCTTAGCTATCTCTGAATAAAGTTTTAGCCAGGCACGTGTTTATCCAGATATAGTTTGAATGGATTCTGTTGACCTCCCCTCTTCATTAAGGTGACTACGAGAATTCTGTTTTTGAACGTTAACCTGAAAGGCAGGCAGACTCAATGTATGGTCAAACAATGAGTCTCCATCAGTCACTTATCTGCTTTGACTCTGGACTAAGGAAGAAGCTCCTGTTCCCGCTCTCTGGTCAGATGACCAACCTGGGTGGTATTTATTGCTGATTAAGTTAACACTGGCCCTTCTTTCCTTGTCAGAAAGAATATAAGAAAACGTGCAAACTTCAAAAAATTTACTCTTCTTGCTCTTCCAATGTTGGTTTCTCTTATTATATCTTAGAGTGAAACAAGCACTCACCACCTCTATGCCTGTATGTTCTGTATTACTCTCTTTTAGCTTCTAAACTGATTACTCAATATGGAAATGGGAGACAAAGGATCAAAGGTAAATAGCCAGAAATTGCTTTCCACATATGTAAAAGGTTTTCCTAGTCTGCTCCAGAAAATTGTCTAAGGGAAGCTTGCAGGCAAAGTACATGGGGAGTGTTTTAAACATCTTGCTTCAGTGTCACAAATCTTACCAGGCTAGAGAATGGACATGTCTCCCAGGGTCTGGGAAAGCAGAGATCCTAATGGGTCATGGCACCCTGCAACAGGAGAAGATACATTTGCTTCCCTCTTAGTCACAGGCCCACTTACATGTTATGCAAAGTTTCATCTTCATTATCAAATCATTTTGTTTAATTAGCTGCTTCGCTTGATTAAAGAGAATGTCAGATAGTTGGAGACATCAACGATGGTAAAGAGAAGCCTGATGTGTTTGTAACCAGGTTTGGAACAGGACACCTGCCTTCCCGTCAACTTCTTGGTGGACCTAGTACACTCAAAACCATGCTGACTTTAAATTCTTCTCTCTATCTTTGTTGCATTCTTTAAACTGACAAATTTACTACCCTACATAAATTATATCAACATAGCCTAATAGGGAAGATTTAAATAGCAATGCAAGATATCTGTAGGTAAATTTCCTTTTCATATGAAATGATTCAAGGATTTTGTCCCTTTTGTTGTTGTTAGTGGTTTACCAGTTGTCTGAGTGAGACAGTTAACATTCTTAACATTTTCATGGGTAGCTTTGCTATATAACATGTTTGAACTACCATGCTCCAGACTGAAGGTTCAGGTGAGATAATAATGGTCACTACAAGGCATGGGAGGGTGGATCATGATATAAAACAGTGAAGAGCAGGAGTGATTTTCTGACCAGGGCAAGCACCTGGCCACTGAGTAGCCACACGCCTCGCTGTGGTGCCTCTCACTGTGCTGTCCTGCACATAGTGGGAGCGAAGTGTAAACTATATATACCCCAAGCACAACTGTAAGTGAAAAGATATGAGATGTACTGACTGAAGATATTTTAAAGGCACAATCATATCGATGTGATTTCCTGTTGTTTTCATTTCATGCATTTCCCATTACTCTACTTTGCAAGTTCTACATCCTACCTATGTCTCTCATGTCTGACTTTAATGGACACCAGGAAATCATCTAATAAGTTTACAACTGATCAAAAAAGTATCTACTACCTACTGTTATTTTTCTGAGCATAATACGTCTTTTATTTGTACTATTTATATAGTAAATTTCACCGTGCATCCCCCCTGCTCATATTTTCCCAAATAAACATTTTAAAAAGTATCAGAACTAGTATAAATGAAAACTGTTGATTTACAGATAAATAACCCAATTTAATTGCACCATCAGCACTCTCCTGATTGGGCTTAGGAAGTATGAAAAGTCTCATCTTAGGTATTGCACAATGCAATTATTGAAAAACTTATATTCAAAGGCATTGCCATACTGGCTAATATTATAAATATATCATATGCAAAATGATATGAACCTATTAAATATTCATATGAATATAAAACAATTTTCTCATAAATTGCTTCTAAATTCATTTCAAAGTATAGAATTTGTTATCTCTATTGGAGAAATAAAATACTTTGTGAGTATTTGTAACTGTCTTCATAGGAAAAATTTTAACATAGAATTTCTAAGAAAGTACTATAAAAAGCTGCTTGTATCTCTATTCTATTCATAAGCTGAAAATCAACCTAAAATCCCAAAAACCATAAATGCCAGGTGTAGGGCTTCCTTCTCTGTCAAGTGCTCATCAACACTACTGACTGTATGCAATAAGAGAGCTCCTTTGAACATGCGATCTTACACAAATGCCATTTGTATGTGAGGGCTGTGAAGGAGACTGTGAAAACTGAATCCCAAATATTCATAATAGTAATCTTAAATATATCTTAAATAATATCTTAAATATATCTTTAAAATATCTTAGAGTAATCTTAAATAATGATAAATCTTACTTAGATTCACCATGCAGGCTTTCCCATTTCCACAGAAGCACATGGGCAAAGAACTTCAGTGCAACAGAGCACAGAGAAGTCCTGAATGACAAGAGGACCCTATAATGATCAAACCATCCATCCAAGGTCACAGAAATTTCAGTCAACCCTACTGCCACATATCCTGTGCTATGAAAACAAGGGTCTTTGCTTATCAAATATTTTAACAAAAGTTTGATGCTTTAAACTTGTCAATATCTTGTTACTCAAAATTGAATAAATTTTCCACTGTTACTTTCAGTATACTTTAGAGAGGGTAAAAAGCAAACTTGCTAAAACTGCTTAGCTCATCAAGATAGATACATCTACAAAAGTAGTTAATTTGATTCAAAAGTCAAAGGCACTTAAAATGTCTGCTCTATAATTTGATCAAAATAAAATATTGTTATTCCAGTTTCCTTAAAGCAAATGACTACAAGCTTTGTTTCAAAATTCTGTGTTTATCTCTGTGTCTTCCCCCTACTCCCTTCACCCAACTCTAATAAATCAATCTCTGGAGCTGAATACAGGTGGATTGAGAACTTACATAATGCACAATGTGAATGCTTTCCATAGGTTGAGAAACCTCAGGCAACATGTCCATGTATCTGTGTAGGCATTGTTTGCTATTTATAACTTATTTATCACGTTTCATATTTGAATTTTTTACTTCCCAAATCTAAGTTTTCATCTGTTTAATATTTCTGTAACTGTTTGAACAGAGTCTCACATTCCCTTTATTTTCTTCTTCTGGATGTTAATTAGTTGAACGTGTTCCTTCTGTGTTTGTTAACACCATTATTCACTTTGCCATTTCTCTTTCTCTCCTGTATATATTCTGTAGTTATTTTTAGATCTTTGACTCACTTGCTTATATTTTCCTTCAGTTATATTTGACCTGTTGTTACTCTAACTTTAAGGACTTTAATTACTTCTTTTTAATTTAGAAATTCTATGTGATTCTTTTATAGTTCAGCTTGTTATTTTTTTAAAGGTTTTACTTATTTACACATACAAGTGCTGGGGTACAGGCCTGAGGTGGGGGGGGTGAGAGGATTCATTAGAGACAGAGTGAGAAACAGAACAGGCAGATTGACTGAAATACACTGCTGAGGGGAGCAGCGGGAGAGGCAAGAAAGATCTGCTGTGCTATGTGGGTCCCCTCTCTGGCCGGGGGTGGAACTCGTGCTGCAATGGCTGCAGAAGCCCCACGATACAGCACTCAACCCCCTGTGCCACCAGGGAGGCCCACTTGCTCCTCTTATTCAACATCTGGTGTCTGAGATTGACCCTGTTGACAACTACAGTCCACCAAATGTACTTATTCTCCTGCAGGGAACATCTGTATTATTTCAGGTTTGGGGCCGTTACCAGTTAGATTTCTGTGAACATAGCTGTACATACCTTCTCCACACATGGACCGGCCCTGGAGAGCCTGATCCCGGGACACTTCAGCACATAACTGTGGAATAAGTTCCTGCTGTTCCATATCCTTATCTGAAATCCCACTGCTTCATTTTTCACTTTTAGTCAACCTCTCTGGTATAACATGTCTCACCATTTTACCTCACAATCTTTATTAGCAAGGAAACTGAATACTCTGTCTTTGGTGTTTTTGTCACTTGAGTTTTAATGAAGTTCCTCTTTGTACAATTGGCTTTTTGTTCCACAGTACAGTGGTCTCACTGATTTTTTTATGCAATACTAATCTTCATCAGGTATATGTGTGACAAATTTCTCATTTTGTGACTTTTTAGCACAATTGTTTTAGTGATTTTTAGAAACTGTAACTTGTCCCTTTTCTCTTGTTTTCAGTTTTACAGTTTATTTCTTTAATCTTTACTAAAACAAACATTTTCTATTCCACACAATTCTATTATTAAAAGATCTTGAAAGTGTTACTTTGTGTTGCTGCTAAATGTCACACAGGTGAAAGTACTTTATTCTGTGTGATTTTGTATTTGGGGTTAACATTTTAACTCAGTTTTATTGCAGGTGTCTCGGACAGATAAGGTTGAGTACTTGGGTGTCCAGACAGTATTGCCATCTACTCCCACAGCACTGCTAAATTAGGACCACTTGAATTCACTCCCCACTCAGATGCCCTGTGCACTCACACAGGAAAATGAAATCCCAGCCTCATCTGGAGGCAGTGGATGCTCAGGAACTTCCTGTGCAAAATGGAAGATTTGTTTCTCTCCTAATTAGAGTCTAGGCAGTTACTTTGCTTTGCCACTTCCTTTTTGAGACTGGCAGATTTTTCTCAAGTACCATCCTTTTTTGGACAGAACAAAATTTCAAGTGTCACAGTTACACATACAGAAATCTCAGTTCCTCCTCTACCTTGCACAGATCCAATACTTTGAATATTTTCTCTACATGCTTCTTAAAAACAAGCTTCCTGTTAAGGAGATAGGTGCAGGGCCTCAGTGCAGCTGTGGTTTAGCATCTTCTCACCTCTGCTTTTCAGTTTCTTTGTCTTTGGGAATTTGGGGATTTCTCCTTCTTTCTCAAAACTCAGCCATGCTATTAAAACAACTGTGTTACATTAGATCCAGAATTTTTGTAGTTCTGTAGAAAAAGATGTCTTAAATGATCGAATCCTCTTTATTTCTAGAAGCAGCAGCTTCACTATTAATACAGTGAAAATGATGCCTTTTTATTCCTTTGTGTGACATGAAATAAATTTGTGGAATTTTCTATGTAAAAAATTAGTAAATAAAATAACTTGCATGTAAGAAGGATGGCAATTTTTAATCCAAGAGGTAGCTACATATTAGCGATGAGATCATCATGCATCCTAGGTAGTATCTGCCCAAGAATGCACTCGGGGGCGGAGGTGGGGAACTCCCTGGTGGCTCAGCAGGCTGAGCGCCACACTGAGAAGCATCCCCCCCATTGCAGCACATGAGGTTCATCCCAGGCAGGGAGGGGACCCACATGGCGCAGCGGACCTCTCCTGTCTCCCGCTGCTCCCCTCAGCAGTGGGTTTCAGTGAGTCTGCTTGTTCTGCTCCCCACTCTGTCTCTGGGAATCCTATCACCCCCCTTGCCTCTGGCCTGTACCCCAGATTTTATGTATGAATAAAATCAGCCTATTAAAAAAGAAAAAGAATGCACTGAGCCACCAGGGAGTTCCCCACCTCCGCCCCCGAGTGCATTCTTGGGCAGATACTACCTAGGATGCATGATGATCTCATCGCTAATATGTAGCTACCTCTTGGATTAAAAATTGCCATCCTTCTTCTTAGCCTGTGGTGTCAGGGATTCCAGAGAACACAAAATTGATAGATTTGCTCATTCTGGAACCCGTGTGTCTACTCTTCCCCATGGCGCTACACATTCAATCTCTGGGAACAATTTCTGTCTTGAGTGATCCTTCCTGCCTCTTTCTAAAGTTGAACAGTTATTATTGAGCCTCCCAGTCTTTTCTCAATTGAGTGCAAGTGGGACTGATCCAGGTAGTACTTTCCAGCTCAAGCCATGGAGCACCTGGCTAGGGACCTTTTCGATCCTTTATCTCTATCATCCTAGAGACATACAGCCCTCCATGAGTGTGGTCACAGGAACTGTGTGAGAACAGAGGACTGGTTGTTTGGCAAGGAGACTTCTTGGCCGTGTATACGTGGCCAAGGTACCCCCCACCTCCCACCCTTCTCTCCGGAGCATCTCCCATTGGATCCAGGTTATATCTCCGGTAGCCTTGTGTGTTCCAGACTCTGGATCATCTACTATATTTCACATCTAGAACTTTCACCCAAGGCCAACTTGGTGACCTTGGAGAGGATTGTTTGAAGGACAACAGTCACATTGGTGTGACTACATTTTAAATTCTTAAGTGCACTGCACTCTGAGGACTAATGGACATATTATTTATACTCCCACCAATGAAACGGAGACACACCTATTTTATGAAAACCGGTTTATGTACCTACCACTGTTGATTTTACACATATTAACACCAACCGCCTGTTATCCAAGTAAGAGACTTTGTTTAGTGGATAAGCTTTAACCTGTGGTTAATCTCAGACTTCTATATCCTGACACTATCTACTTTTCACTAAGGTTTATTTAATACAGTCTATCATAAAGAAAGTTATTATGATGCCAAAATCAACACATAATCAGTATGGTAAATTATCTGCCCCCAAAATGCCCTGCAATGTATTTCAACAAGTATGATTGATGACTACATCATCATCTGTTTTGTATGTAATTTAATATGGACAAATAAACTTAACCTTGAATAATAGACACCATTATCGGTCTGCCCTTTTCCCAACCCCTTCTTCCTCCTTCCAAACAGAAGCTAAGGTGATCTGAGCTACCACCAATTACTATACTATAAAGAATGTGTAGTCAGACTCTGGGTGCCTATGGAAAGACATATTTGGTTGTCTTCATTGTATAATGATATCATTGAATTCTGGTTTTCATATATCTATTTTAGCAATATAAAAAGGAATTAGATCTTCCCAGAAGGCTGTGCAAATGTGCTCTAATGGGACGCACTACACATTTTTCACAGAGCTGTCCAATTTAGTCCTCCTTAAAATCTATTATTCTTTCTAGGAATTCATCCGTCGATTCCAATTTCCACTAACATATCATTATGTTCATATTTGATATTATGGCATACAAATGGCTGAAACCTCATTACCACAACATCTGGAACACTTGCTATCCAGTGGACACTTGTGTCCTCTGAACTTGAACCAAGGTTGGTGGGAGTGTCCCCGAAATCACAGGATGATTAAAACAAATAATGATCAACTAAGCTAGCTTTTCTTCTCTAGAACTTATTCTTCTCTCATTTACTACAATCGTGTAACACTTTGGATAACAAATTACCCAGAAAGTGACAGCCCAATATAGGCTTCATACAAAACATCAGAAAAACGGCATTATTTGGTCCTCCCGAACACACTGTTGGAATAGTCCCTAAATAAATGCTAGGGTTTATGAGTGTGACCCTTTGTCGACATGATATGAAGTTCACTCTATTGTCTTTATGTCCTCAATCTTTTCTCCACTTAGAGTTCTGGCAGTCGGTAATGAAGGAGGAAGGTCAGCTCTACAGTAACTCTGCACTTGCTGATCTTTAACATTTTCAAGAATGACAGATTCACTTCCCATTCACTGTACCTGTGGAGACTATTTTAAAAGAAGCTGAAGATTTATGCAGCTCCACAAACAACATAGCATAACTTTAAAAAACAAATGACACCTGTCTGGTGGTTCACAATGTCAGATGATTAATGTCACATTTTTCGCAAACAAGGGACTGATTCATCCTTTTCCATCTTCCTAAGGGCTCTTGTGCACAGGCAGGGTGGAACTTTCATCTGTTCTGTGTCTTAAAAGCAAGCATGCTTATAATGATGGGATCGAATGTACATTTGGGCCTGTCCACTGGGCATTAACCTTCAGCTCTGCATTGTGACCAAATACAAATGCCAAGAAGCAGAGCTGTGAGTGATAAAGAGAATAAACTTTAGAAGCTGTGGCATCGGCTGATGAGATGACTTGGCAAAGCTTTCGTTTGTATCTCCTCCAACCATTAAATGATGTCTCTGAGTTAACCTATATAAATCAACAAATAGTCATATATAATTTTTATTGCCACATGTGACCTTGTCTAATTTGTGTAAGACATTAAACTGTCCCAATTAAAAAGGAAAATGTAGCAGAATCAATCACAAACACATAGTTGTTTTTAATATTTCAGACATTTGTTCTTGATGTCCTTTGAAAGCTATCCTTGTATACATTGCATTTAAATGTTGAATTTTATTAAAAGAAGGAATTTAATAAGTAATGAAACAATGTACTCGAATCAATCTGTCACATGTGTTTGAAAATCAAATAGTTCATACTTTTAAAACAGTATCATTTGTCTTATTAGAGCAGAATTCCTTCAGGAACTATAACTACTAATAAAACAGGTACTTGAACCCCTACATTGATTCAGGTTCTCTAACCTGTCAACTTCTAGCAGGATATACCTAGAAATTTATGTAATTCACCATCATTTCCCTTCCTCGTTTACTAAATAAAGAAGATAACAACATTATAGACATAAAGTAGTTTTGAAGCTTAGAATTTAAAGTGATTCCCTATAACAATGCTTAGTATATAATTAGATCCAACAAATAATATACTATTACTTATCACTGCTACTCTTCAAAAATGCAGTATCTTAGAGACTCTAAATGTGAAGATTTTTAAGGATATATATAAAGAGATGAGATGTAGAAACCAGCCTTTAAAAAAATCATGAAAAGGTCAAGTTTACTTTTTGAAGGAAGAAAATTAAATTAAATTTTGCAGAAGAACCACTAAATTTCCTGTTGTAAACCCAAGGCCTTACAACACTAGTTGAAATGCTTACACATGAAATAGAAAAGAGCACGATATAAAGAGACCCTGCTGGATGAGAGTTCTGGAAATCCAACATTTTTGTTACAAATATCCTACTTGTCAGATCAGAATGAGCACAGTGGATCTACTCCTGACCTTACAGAACATGCATTCCAAAAGGAGAAGCAGGCAACAAACAACTATGGAACTTAACTTCTAATGAGGAAATTAAACACTGTATAGTGAGACAAAGTTACATAGTTAAACATGCAGGGGAGGCTATCCTTAATGGAATGATCAGAGAAAGTCTGTGAAAACTCCCATTTTGAGAATGAAAATAAGCCAAGCTTATCAACAGGCAAGGAGAGAGTCAAGCACTGTTACCAGGCACTACTGCAGGTACTAAGAACCTAGTGATGAACTTACAGGTAGTCCTTGTTCTTATGGGCTTGTGTAAGAGAGAAAGGAAAATAGACAGGATGGTTTAAACAATTTATTCTACACGTGCTAAGAAAGAATGGAGAGAGATTTAGAGAGGAACCATAACTACTTGTTTTTAATAGTTGGGTGATACCTTAGGTTGGTGAATAGATAATGGTGGACATTAGAGGGAGAGTTGCAGAAGAGGGATGGATAAGGAAGCCACTGGCATTGGTCATAGAAGAGATGAAGGTGACTTGGGTTAAAATGGTGGAAGTATGATAGAAATGATATATAGATTTGAAACAAGTATTATACTAGAAGTCAACTAATACAATGATAGCCTTGGTGTTCCATGTGATACTGAGATTAGTAGTTTGAGAAACTGCCTAGATGTTGATATCAATTACAGGTGGGGTGGGGGTGAGACTCCAAACATGTTAACACTGATACGCCCATGAGCCGTCCTAGTAGAGGAGGCAAACTGACGCATTAAAATCTTAGACTCAGTACAGAATTATTCTTTCCCCAAGAAAAGCTTAAAATGATTGGAAAGACTAGATTCTTGAAGAACAAAAATGAGATGGAGAATAACAACTGAATGAAAACAGGAACACATTGAGTGATAAGATGGGTCAGAGTGGATTCTTCTTTGTCTGGATTACTGACTTTTCCAAAAGGATATTTTAAATAATGGCTAGAAATTTCACCATTAACATAAAAGCCTCTTTTGTTGATATTTTTTTAAGATTTTTAAAAAACTTATTTATGTATACAAGAGCTGGGTAGAGGCCGCAGACGAGGGGGTAAGGGGCTGCGGTGAGAGGATTCACCAGAGATACAGTGGGGAGCAGAACAGACAGATTTACTGAAACACACTGCTGAGGGGAGCAGTGAGGAGACAGGAGAGGTCTGCTGTGCCCTGTGGGTTCCCTCCCCGGCCGGGGATGGAATTAACACTGTAGTGGCTACAGAAGCTTCACAGCGCTGCACTCAACCCCTTGCGCCACCAGGGAGACCCTTGGTGATATTCTTTATGTAATAATGTTTTGTTTTACTTTCTTCCAGAAATCTAAAGAATAATGGTGTGCTAGCTGTTTATAATCAAATTAGAGCTGTGGTTTCAAAGTTTTAAAACTATGTCACTATCTAGAGTTAAAAGGACTCTAATTCAGCATTGACTATTAAAACAAAACAAAACAAAACAAAAAAACAAGACGGAGCTAATTTCTCATTTTGGATTAGTGGTATATGACATACATAATGAAAATATAATATAGTATTTCTTAATAATTAATTTTGATTAAAACATCCACATTATGTATCTATACACTTTCTTGATTAAAAATAGAATGTATAAATTTAATGATAAAATATTTTATGGCATTAAAATGTGTTGAAGAAAATATCCCTGAGGCTTCTGATATATTGCATAAAATTGCTTGATATGCTCATTTTGGAAACATTAACATAATGGAATACAATCAATAGAATCTAATAATTACAGCAAAACCACATAATTCCCATAAGTAAACATGTGCTGTACATGCTATACAAATTACTATCCTGTAAAATGCTTAATTGCATTCTATGTAAGGCAATTCATCAGAAAATCAGACTATCTCATTTTACTCTTGAGAGCATTTCAGAATTTATCTTACAGCATTAGCAATAAAGAATCAAACATTTAAATTTAGGGAAGACCGAAGACTGGCACAAGGAATCTGCAAAGTGTGATCACAAACCAGTTCATACATAATCACAGAGCATCAAAGGAAAAGGTTTAAATGATATCAAGAAAGAGAGGTTTCAAGCTGTGGATTCCAGTACAATACACTAATCAGAATATGATGATTACAATAACTGGAATTTTAATGTCTTTTGTACATATGTAAGTTTGTACTTGTTAAAGAAACTAAAAAGCCTTTTTCATTGCTATAATACAATTTTAAGTTAATCAATGAAGACATAGATGAGAGCTTATTCAGTACCAAATAATGCAATATCTATTTACATGCATCTACTTCAGGTCATTCTCATATCAGACTTCATCTAGTTTCATGCCTGCATCTCAGCTGAAGGAAAGAGGGGAGGAGCAAACCATAACCAAAATCCCTATCTCCTAATCCCTTTGTCTCCATCTTTACCTAAGAAAACCTTTAAATAAAAGTTATGCTGTCATAACTAAACTGATTCCAAACTGAAATGATTAAAGTTTTATCTTGTGAATAAAGTCAATAGGGGATTATATTTTTCTCCTGTCTCCATTAATGTCTATTTTTTTTTTTCAGTATCTTACAGGTTAATAAAATGTTTGGTGAATAGCAGTCTCTCCATAGGTTTATTCTTCTAAGCACAGTAAAACTTAATTTAATCACAGCTTCAAAATATCATACAATAAAACTAATTTAATTACATTTAGCAATGGCCACTAGACTCATTAAAATGTTAATGGAGCTTATAATTATTAAAGTGCTTAATGATTGCTAATAAGAATAAATGACAAAATAAAATTTAAGTACAAAACAAAAATGCCCTCAAGTAATTTTTCTCAGTTTTAATCCCATTTGACATTGTTACGTTAATATCCATGGAAACATGGTGGACTTGAGACTTGTGATAAATTATGTAACATTAAACTGTATTCAATACAAATGTCTTTATGTAAGCAAAGCCAATCAATTGCTTCATGTAAATTTATGTGAATTAGTTCAATACAGTAATGAATTGTTGATTAGAAACAGAGATCTTGCTAACAGAAATAAAATGCTGATATTTTGGTAACCAATTTGCTCAACAAATTATATATTACAGTCTTAAGTGTCTTTATGGCCATAAAACAATTCTAAATATATTTGGGATTTAGCATCTCATTCTCATTTTTATCCTCTAATTTTATGTTTTACCATAATAAACTCTCAAAATAAATAATACTTGCTGTTAATTATTTATATGAATCAAAATTAATTTTATTTTGAGATAATTAGACATGTCTTAGGCTAGTTAAAACACTGCCAAGAAATCACTACTTTAGAGGAAAATGTTATTGACTACTTAGTGTTCACCCATATATGATCTAGTCATTCACTTTGATGAATGAAGAAACAGGAACAAAACTGAGGCATGGCATTCCTTGGAAAGACCCAAAAAATGAAGTGATGTTTACTGCCAGAGGTTAGGGAAAAACACTGTCCCTTCTTCTGGACTTCAAATCTGTTTCCCACAATCTTTGTGAAAGTCTTAGAAATGCATGATATACAGGGCTCTTTCTTCTTAATTTAATGAGTCTAATAAATCATTTGTTTGAAAAACTTTTTGAATATTACTATTGCAACCCTGAAATAGTAAATGACCGTTTGTATTACACATTGTAGTTAGATGCAGGGCCATATCTACCAGTTAAAAGCTCTAATGCCTGGCCTCATACTGTTTCTTTTACACTGACCTGCTGAGGTGGAGGAAAATATTAAGAAGCCACAGAGTGAGTGGACCACAAGAAACCACTCAAACATTCCTCCCATCTGGTGCCTACAAGCCGGACAGTGCCAATTTCTTTCATTCTATTGGGTCTTTCACTTGCTCAGTGTTTTCCAACCACCTTCCTTTCTTTCTATAAGCAACTCAGACTTCTACCTCAGAGCCGCTATATTTACAGTTCTTTTAGCTACTAATAAATTTCCCCATATCTCCTTACCACCATACATTCAGATCACAGTTCAAATGAGAAAACTTTTTTTTGACTTGCAATCTTATTTTTATTTGATGTGGTCTTCCATTTGCTGTATTGTTTTGATTGCTCAAGCTAAGGGCCCTACTTTTTTTTTTTAATTTGATTTATTTTTCATTGAGGTGATATCTGGATATCCTCATCAGGTATTACTAACATCGACAACCACCACCAGCTTGTCCAGAGTCCCCCACAAATGTCCATTGTGCTTCCTTTCCTCTTTATTTTCATCCCGTCCCAATACCTCTGTCTTGTCACTTCAGTAATATAGTCAGCTGTCAAAGGCTACCTTTTAAGCTTGTATTTATCTTGGTTCAATTACTCTGTTTTCCACATATTAGTGACACTTTCCAGTATTTATCTTTCAGATGTAAAACCCTCTTTATTTATCCTAGATAAAGCAGTCAAGTAGCCCATACTCGAGCCAATCTGTTCAATAGCGTATTACCCCACTACATTATATTTAAGGCACTTGCCACTACCTTAACTTGTCTTATCTATTTGCATATAGACCTAACATCTGTTCCCTTCCATTAGGATGTTAGGTCCTTGAAGATAGACACATCTTATTTGTTACTGTAGCCACTGAAATCTCTATGGTCTTAGTACATGGTAGATGAGAAATACCGGTGTCTGCTCTGTTGAAAATGCAGGTGAGCATCAGGACACTTAGCACTTAATTTATCCACTTCATGATGTGCTGTTGTAGCTGCCTTTAAAAAGCTAATTATAAGGCTCTATACAGGTCATCACTTGGTCTACCCTAAAACTTATGTTGTTAACTTCAAATCATTTGTCCAGACCTAACATGATTTTCATTCCTTCTAAGTTGTCATAGCTTATTACTATATAATTTTTAATACAACCACATGAAATTGAGATATTTAAAATATTAGATGTTTGAAAATCATAGCTAAAAGTCACAGAGTATCAAGTGCATATTAAGTAATCTATGAACAGTAGCCATGCTACGTCCTATACGTCCTATTAGTTGGATATTAACCGTACCTTTTTGTCAGTTCTCTATTTATGGTTTAGAAAGAGTACAAACACATTATCACAGTGTCAACAATATATGTGTCTCAGTCATATTTTATAGGCACACAAATACTTTCACGACAGTGAGAGAGAGAAAATGGTAAATGAAGACGGAGCTAGAACTCATAAAACAAATCCAGTTGTTCCCTAGTGGGCAGCGAGGCAATGGAGAAGCAAGTTCCTACCATCTTCCATTATTGGGTTTCATGTTTGCCCTGTAAGAAGCACCTTTGGGAAATGGGTAGTTAAATCTCCATGGGCCATTATCTTCTGGCCTCCTGTCTGACACTGCCAGCAAGAATACCATTTGTAATCATTCACATCATGAATTATACACACAGCTCCTATGAACAGGAATTATGTTTTCAACAACTCATTTCATTGGGTCACTAATCAACCATCATGTGAGAGTTTTAGATATTGCCCTGTTTGAATTTAGAGTCAAAGAATAATGAGATGTGAATTCTAGGACTAGCCACTTATCATTCCCCCAGGATATTAGATGACATATAACATATGGTTATTACTAGCTTAATGAAATATATCTAATTCAAAAAGTAAAGTCAATATAAAAAATAAAAATGTGTTTTACACTTGATTTATTTTCTTAATCACAACACAATAAATACTTTTGAACTTACGATAATCAAAGCCATAGCAACAATGTCAATGTGCCCTCTTTCTAAAGAACTGAACCTCTGAGTGTGAATTAAATGGGACTCGATCACTTACAAGACATACTTTAACCTCTAAACATTATTATGTACTATTTCAAAGAAGTGCAACCCAATGAGGTAGAGATAAGGTAGGGAGAACAGACTTCTCAGCAGAGAACTATAGAGCTGAGCTGAAGAATACATGGGCAACTATGAGTACTACCAAATTACCCATGCTGGGTAATCAGTAAATGTAAGAGCTCAATGTGCATGTCTAAGTATCAATTAAAGCACCTACTGTGTGCTTATCATGTGCATCAATAAATACATGTATCTCAGAAAGTAACATATAAACCTATCACATCATATCAACTCAGCATTCATGTCTGAGCCAATAAGGGGCGAGCACTAGGGGAATCTGACGCCCCAACTCATGGCCAAGGTGCTTTTTCAACTGGGGCACATTCATTGTTAGTTTTCCTGAAACAAGTATTTCCCCAATACCGTCTGCACTCTCCCATGTAATGGAAGCTTTCTGGAAGAGGAAAAATTTAAGCTATTAGCAAAAAGGGCAAATGCACAATAGATCTGAAGGACATACAAGGCTCATTATTTGTGTTTTGTTTTGTCAAATACCAGTAAAATGCTTAAAGCTATAAAAGAAACCAGAGGCAATATCCCTCTTACCTCCAGGCTGATGTCAGGATTTCATTTAAATATAAAGAGGGGGGGGGGGGAAGGATCTTTGGGAATAAGTAGTGTTTCCTTACCTGATTGTATTTCAAGAATATATGTTAAAAGAATCACAGATGCCTTTCAAAGTTAGAAACAGAAATCCAGAATGACAGGGAAGTTGTAGTTCAGAAAACATAAATGCAAGTAGGGGCATAAAGAAGACTAATTTCAATTCATCTTTGAGAACCAAAGAATAATTATGAAAACACATGTATTATTTTTATGATTTTAAACAATTATTGTAATTCAGGGTGAAAGAAGAGTGAATGAAGATCCAATAAATATGAGTCATCTACCATTTACACTGTCCAAATACAAATACACACACATATATGTAATATATATATATTTATCCATACATATATAGCTGTCCAAACATATCACTTTGCCAGAGTCTGTATAATACAAGAACTCTCTTTGTTATTAACATTTAAATGCAAACCAATCTAATTTTGCAAATAAAGACACATAGTCCTAGAAGGGAAAACATCCTGAATAATTTGAATAGGATCTTTACTTGGAAACCACTTTCATTGTATTATCAACAAAACGACTTTAATTTGTTTCCAGCTGTGAGTTGGTGCAGCATCCCATAATGGAATCAAAGGAAAGAAGATTCCCTTTTTACTCTATATTTCTACAGTGTCAGGAGTACAGCTGATGAATCACAAACCCATCCACAGTTGCTTACAGCAGGGAAGCACTGGTATTCTTGGTTAAAAGGTGTTTTGTAGCAACATTGGGAACAGCTGCAACCACTCTGGAAATGACAAGGATCAGAAAAAGCAGTGCACTTGTATATCAAGTTAAGATCTGTTCTCACCAGTCACCAGCAGAAGAGCAATGCTAATATCGGCAATCTGCCTCGGCACAATTGGAAAGAACCCGAAGGAGAGGAGAAGACCTTTTAATGAGACACCATGGCGCTTCCCCTACTCCAGGCCAGATGAGGCAGATTGCTCTTATTCCCAGCATCCCTGTTATCGCCCACTGCTGACTGCACATTCTGTGTGTGCTTGGCTGACAGGAGAAAATGACAGGTTGAAAATCCATGCCTATTGCTAGAAAGGAGAAATGCCTCATCTTCCTAAATCCAAACGTAGAGTAAAAAATAATCAAGCTCCCTAGTTGTCATCTTCTCCAGAGAAAGGTGCAGAAAAGTTGAGCAAGTTCTTTTGTGTAAGAACAACAAAAATAGCAGAGAAGCATGAGATCTCCTCATTCCTGCCTGGTACTCGATGCATGTCTGAGATGAGAAGCAATTCACTGTGGACCTCAGGTAATTATGACTGAGAGTACAAGGGTGAAGAGGAACAGGTCCCAGGGTATTCATCAGTTCTTTTGCAGATGATCCAGGAACCAGAAAGTCAATCATTTAAATTAAAAAATCCCAGAAAGGTTGATGAAACAGATGGAGTCATTTCATCCATATGACAGGAAGTAGTAATGGTTTGGGGGCAGATTTCAAGAAACACGAAGCAAATGTTGCATTGTATTGGAGCAGTCCCTCAGAAAAGGGGAACACACTCCCCAGATTACTGGTGCAAAAAAGGGCTGATTTTAAGAAGTTTGATTAATTAAATCAGCAACACCTAACAGCAACACAATTCAATTACAGTAAAATAAAGGAGACACATGCTGTTCTGAACTGTATACTGTCTCCATCTGGGTTCACAGATAGAAATACCCAGGATAGTCTCAGTTTGCTGGGAACTGAAATTCCCCAAAGTTATGTAATGGCAAACATGACCAAAAGAACAAAATAAAAACAGAAAACAAAAAAAGCAGACCTCAATGTCAAGTTCAGGTTTTCAGTGTATTACCTCTATTCATGTATTTCTGCTCTTGCTTCAACTCTTACAAAAGCAATTTCAATCACAAGCTCAACATGAAATTAGGTAAAAAGGACCCCTGTCCCGAGACTTTTAAAATGCAAATCTGGAAGATTCCTATCTCCATACTGGAAGTCTGAAAATATCCAAGTCCTGTATAATTGGCTAAATGCCTAGAAGGGAAAATCACAATTCGTTATCATCATAAGAACTAGTTATATGTTTGAGAAGGTGTGCTTTTGCAGTAACAAAAGCATACCTCTCCTAAGCCCCGCCTCCCTTGTTCTACTCTCTAGCTTTGTCCAGAGGTGTTTGAACCTTCCTCAAATATATAGTCTTATGGATAAGAAACAAGGAGGCAGCCAGAGAATGAAATCCCTGTGGTTTAATGAGGGGAAACAATGAGCAAAAGACTGAGATGTGGTCACTGGCACCAAAGAGATAAATAGTCCAGAGCGAAGATTAAACAAATTGCCAAAATACTATTTAAGAAATCAGGGGGCATAACAGCTTGTTTTTCGCCCCTTTCTGTCCAGATTATTCAGAATGCAACTGTTACCTTTGCAGGTGAAACACATTAGCTAACAAAGGTATCATTAGTTTCTCTTAATGTACTTGGAATAATTCACAGGCTAACAGCCTTCACCAGAGGCAGTTCCTCAAACACTGCCATGTACCTCCCCTCCAGCAGTACATCTGCTAAGAGATTTCATGAACCTGGGAAGTTATCAGCCTGGTAAAGACTTTAGGGGTCACAAATCCCACAGGCAAATGTTAAGGAACAATTTTCTTGGCACATCTCTATAGCAGTTTGTTTCATTAAAACTGAATTTAAACGAGGATTTTTAAAAAGACTTTAAGTACTCACACTGGACAACTTGCCTGCTAACGGGGCTGAGTCACACCATCCTCTGTGGCCCTGAATATTACAGAGAAAGAATGTGATTGTTCTCTACATAGGTACGTGATTCTATGTGGCAAGTTCATGATATGTATAAATTCTAGCAGCATATTTCTAGTAGCTTTCTGGGTAAAAAAGCATAATAGAGGGTTTAACCTCAGAAGACACCAGAAAATAGTGTCAAGTTAGTGTTCCAATCCAAGCAATCAGAAGGACAGAAATGATCATTACTTAAAATTGACTTTAAAGAGAAAGGGCAAATATGGATGGAGCTAGAAGGGATGGTGCTCAGCGAAATAAGTCAGAGAGCAAAAGAAAAATACTGGCTGGTTTCACTCCTAGGAGGAATAGAAGGGAACCAAATAAGGGACCAAGGAAAAGAATAATAACAAAGAAAAAACAAAAACAAAAACACAACACAACAAAAACAAAAAGACAAGGACAAATCAGAAACACTTTATGTGGGGGGGGAAGGAATGGGATGAAGGCAGAAAGCACAAGTGACTGAGATGATGGTGCATGGGTGACACGGTGGTGGAAATGGGGACCACAATTCATGTGAAATATATATAAAGGGAAATAATTATAATATTGATTAAACCGATTAGGGGCCTCCCTGGTGGCACAGTGGGTTAAACAATGCACTATGAAGAAAACCGCAGCCACTGAAGCACGAGTTCAATCCCTGCCTCCAGCCAGGGAGGGGACCCACATGGTGCAGCAGACCTCTTCTGCCATGCCCGCTGCTCTCCTCAGCAGTGTGTTTCAGTCCATCTGCCTGTTCTGCTCCCTGCTCTGTCTCTGGTGAATCCTCTTACCTCCCTGGACTCTGGCCTATACCCCAGCTCTTGCATGCATAAATAAATAAATCTTTAAAAAAAAAATAAACTGATTACATGCCAGGATGATCTCATATATATATATATATATATATATATACTGCCTTAAATATATTCAAATTAAAAGATAAGAATTAAAAAAATAAAGATGTTACTGAGATGCATAAGAAGGGGGGGGGGGGACTGATAGAGGAACATGTCTTCTAGAGAAGTGAAAGGATGTGGAAATGGGTCTGCAAGTACCTCTAGGTGGTGTAGCTACAGCATATGGGAAAATTTTCTGAGTGGCCTTTCCAATTTAACTTCTGCTTTTCCTGCTCCTCATCCCAGCAGGTTTTATAAACTCTGGAGCATTAACTGTGCAGTGTGGATTTCTTAACTTTCAGAGGGTTGACTTCTTTTGTTGTTTTGTTTTTAATATTTTAGAAAGAACTTGAGGAACTATTCCCAAAGAACTATTCCTGTTGGTATCCAGCAGACAGGTCTGTAGGTAAAATAGGTGTATTCTGATATGGAGGAAGGAAGGCAGCATCTCTTTGCATAAACTGATACTTTGTAAGAATTAGGAATCAGTGTTTATTTTTAAATTGTATCACTTCTATTGGAGTAACAGTGGTTTACAAGACTGCATGTAATTTAGGGGAATCCCTTCACACCCCTTCAGATATAGGGTAACACATCACACTGCACAGGCCACCAGCGCACCAATAACCCTGAACTACTGTTTTAATGATAGCCTGACTCTTTTCAAGCCAGAAGCTGGCTCGTGTAACCACCTCTGGGGATTTTTGTCACCACTGACTTGGGATAGAACACCCAAGATGTTCAGAACAAGACTTGCCTCTTTGGCACATAGATTATTTCCATCTGAGGTTAACAGAGACCATGTACGTTCAGAAGGAACTTTTACGACCCCCTTAACTACCTAAAAGCAAGGACAATTGGGAGAGCTTACCATAATTTGGAATTTTACCAGAAATATCCTTTCTCGATGAAAAACCAAGCTCAGTGCAGGGACAACCTCTAGTTATAGAGTATCTGCTCTTCATCGTGGGGCTCACCCTGTCTTTGGTGAGTCTCCCTTCTCTCTCCTTGATGACCCAGGACATACCGCATTTCCTAGGTCAGGAGATATAGCCCCATTTGACTCACTGCTTTGGAGTACCTTTGGCTGTGTAGTACTCCCCCTCCTCCCTTACATAATTAAATGTTTTCTTCTTGGCCTAATCTGTCTGATATTAATTTTGATTATTCAACCAGACCCAAAAAAACCCAGAGGAGTAGGGGGAAATTTCACAGCATACTTTTGATAGGAGGTAAGAAGAAATGTTTTTATTCTGCATTGAATCTGGTTCCTTCTTCCCTCCCTCTCTCTTTCTTTTTCTCCCTCCCTCCCTCCCACCCTCCCTCCCTCCCTCCCTTTCTTTTGTTGATAACAAAGATGTAAGGTTACTCATGATATTAGCATATTACCCTTTGTTACATCTATGATGATTAAGATACTATATGTGAAGCATCCTTAAATCTTTTCATATGTAGCACCTATTATTTGCTAGATGACATCATCCCCAAGATTATTTTGGAGGTTGAAGAGTAACTTGTAATACTTTATAACTTTTAACAATGCACACATTTAATAATAGCCATATAAGCAGTCCTCTCTTATCTGTACTATATCTATTGCATGTTAGATATTAGAATTACCAGGAGATATTCTTCAAAGAATGAACACAAAAAAGTATAGGATTTGAGATTATAGTCTAAGTATTTGTATTATCAAATATTAAAATATTAAATGTTTACAGTTAGAAAACAATACTTGAAAAGAATGTCCTCAAGGAAGTTTTTCTCTAATAAAGGTCTAGGTTTGATCTACTTTTAAAGATTAAAATCAAATTCGAATGTTGATAATGAAATAATTCTCCATTAATCATCGATAGGAATTAATGGTGCAATGCCTCAAAGTATCGTGTTTTATTAACATCTGTTTTATTCTGGTTCCAAGGGCTATGCCCAGCTGCATTTAGCTCTTTCTTCATTAAATGTTTATTATGTGCCTGTAATTACCTCAAGATCTCATAGATTCATTTGCTTTCTCTAGTTCATTTTGAGTCCAAGTAACAAGTCCTTTGAGAAATGGGCAACATTGTCCCTACATTAGGATTTGGGTGCTGCTGTAGAAATGCATGTTAATGGGGGGGGGGGGGTTAATAGAATAATGACCCAATAGTTCTGTCTGAGCAGGACTTTCCAAGAAATAATCTGACCTTGTATTATCCCCAATATGTTCTGTTAATACCCCACACTGATTATATATATTTTTCTCAATGGTTTCATTTCAGTATGTTCAAGGGAGAGAGAAAATGAGAAAGAGGGACAGAGACAGAGAGAAACAGAGAGACAGAGAGACAGAGAGAGCAAGAAAAATTAAAAAAATCAAGAGTCTAAGTTCTTTATAGATCAGGGAAAGAAACTCAAGTCGTTTCTTGCCCTTCTTTAGCAAAGGGGCTCTTTGCATGAGGTTCATGGCAGCTCAGTAAAAAAGGTCAGTAATTTCCTCACCCCTGATTCTATTTGACTGAACTCCAGGGAAAGCCGCTTGAGGTATAATCCCTTTGCCAAGATGCAATGAATGCAAAACCTTTACTGTCTACTCCTGTGGTTACAATTCATAAAGCCAATCTTGGAGACAAACTGTAGTCTGTTGTCTGTAGTAAGAATTGTAAATGAGCTGCTGAGACATCCTGCTTAGGGAATTTCGTTCAAAAAGGTTAAGTGTGAATTGCCCTTTGGATTAGTCTGAACATACCCATTATAAAAGTTGCTGAAACTAGAAGGCAGAAATGAAAGTTTCAGGGGAAAAAAAAAGATAAAACTGCCTTCTCAGAAGGCAATGAAGAAATGTAAAATAAGGCTTATGCTCTCAGTAAGTACTTACAAAATTTTATGTTAATAGGTTAAGCAATAACATCTTAAAACTATTGGAGGGAAAGGATATGAACCAAAAGTTCCTTTCAGAAAATAAATTCTAAATTGTTATTAAGAGAAATGTATTAGCTCACTCTACATCTAAAGAAATGTATGAGATTACTTAGAGCATAGTCTTATGAACTATAACTCAATTTTTCAAATATATTAAAGTACTTCACCCCACAAATAAGGGATATTCAAATTAAAATATAAATATAGTTTTAAAAAATGCTAGGTTTTTATGATTCTCATTTTTAAGCCATGACCTCATTTTAACTTCATAAAGGAAGTGTTATAATTAAGGTTTCCTTCCTTTAAACAAATTTATACAGAATGAATAATTTTACAATGCTAATATATTATTGCATAGAGGCATTTTAAATATCATAGTACAGACATATAATAAAGAATAAGGGTCTCTGCTAGATCCTTACCTATCCTCAGTGCTGCTTCTCAGAACATTTTTAGCTGTTTTTGCCTTTAGTTCTTCTGATAGTAATTTTCATATCTCTGTATAATTTCTTGATTCACTAATATAACTAATTTTACATACACATAATAACTATAAGTTCTAATTCTGCTATAGTAGATAAGACTAGCTGAATTCCTTTCCTCCTTTCCTGCCACCCATTTATTTTCATGTTATTTTTTTACTTCCTTAGCATTTGCTACCAGACTTTTAATAATATACTTAAAATTTTGTCTCAGGTCAAGCTAACACTTTGTAAGATGAAGGAGGCGTCTTCCTATTCCTTCCTTTTTCTCCCAAATTGTGTCAATCAAATTCAATTTTACATTGTAACACTTAATGAATCTTGTTATGTTTTGTACCATATAGCCATATTACTTGTTAACAAATTGAATCAAAATATTGAAAATCATTTATATGTTGCACTTTATAGCATTGTAATTATGAGATCATTGTACCCTATAAAAGCAAATCAGGAGCTAAGGTAGCTATGTTCTTCTCTATGGTTAAATAGTCATGACCTTTCTGTAATTCCAGGAAGTGTTTCAAAGAGATTTCTCTCACTTCTTCTTCATAAGCCACTGAAAACACATTTTCCCTCATTTGGATCTGAACTAATGATATTATGTGATAAACTTATGTAATTATTTTTATATTATCTTCAAAATTATAAAGTTGTCTATTTTCTTACTGGGATAAGACAAACGGTTATATCTGAAATGTTCAGGCACTTCATTTGATGCTTACATTCTAAACTTCTTGTCATGTTATAAATTGTGCTACTATTAATTCTAGTCTGGACATTTTATTCTTTTTCACGGGGAGATTTGAAGAAGTACATCTTTTTTTAGTTCTGTTATAGTTTTGGTGTATTATGTCTTTGATGCTTTTTTCATACTCTTGTTATCTCTGTAGTTCCTTTCTGGAACTTACTTCAGTTGAGTGTTAGATTTACTGAATAAAATCTTAAACTTCAGAGTTTTTAAACATAGAAATTGCCATTTAAGTTTTCTATCTCTTTTATTATTATTTTCCCTCTAAAGTCAACTCATTTTTAGTTAAACATTATCTTTATACTTTGTACCATTTTCAGTTTTCCCTGAAATATCTTTTTTTAACTTATCTGATCATATTAAAAGTGGTAGAGAAATTGGAATCTCTGTATGCAAACCAACGGCTTTTAGGAAGGGGAATAAGAACACTGGATAGTTTTCTGTGGTTGAAGGAAAGAAAAGGTCAGAAATCCAGGTACCAAATGTCTTGGTCTGTGTTCAGAGACATTAACATTCCATTCTATCCTAGTTTACAAAATTAGAGGATTTTGTTAGTTTGTTTTCCCCTTTATGGCAAAGGTTTGACTACTGGGTCTTCTGAAAAGTGAGTCAGAAAATAATAGAGTAACAAATTATTCATGATGTAAATCTACAACCAATTCTAATACAAAATGAATAGTGTCTCATTATTTAGAAATAACATTAATTTTCAGTGATACAAGTTCTATGAAATGTACACTTATAAACGTATATGTGAGATTTTTGTTAACATTCAAATGTTACTGGTTTGATATTAATATCGCACTCATAAACATGTAACATACTGTTCCCAATTTCCTTTCACAGAGAACTGTGTTCATCAGACTGATTGTTTTTCTCCCTGACATTTGTTCATCTAATTACCCACATATTAATGTGTAAAGGAAACAAAGAATGGACCCAGAAACCCCAAGTTTAAATGTTCATTTCATTATTTTTCTATCTGTTTGGTAACATGTTTTACTTTGATTTCTGTTTTGAAATGAATGATTTGAGGTAACAATTTGAGTTTATATTATTAGTAAAACTTGATTTCCTGAGCATTTTAAACTGTCACCTCACTGATTCAACTTGTCTCACTGATGGTTACTAAAGGAAACTATTCCTTTTAATAATAGGAAGGTTTCTGTATTCCATCTCCTAAATGGATAATTTGAAAGCTTGAATATGCCCATTATTTTATATTCTAAAGAATTTTCCCTCTGTAGCATATCTTTATACCTAAAACCTTTGAAGAAATAATGATTTTAATACTGCCATTTGTATGTTTGATGATCCGCAAACTCCAGGGTCAGCGTGATTTACTTAATTTCATGCCATTATCTCTGATTTTACTCACATTAATCTAAGTAATTCTTCTACCACCTCAAGCCAGTCTTAGAAGTGTTCTTATTTCAATTAAGACTTTTAAGGGTTTTTAAACTGTCATTTAGCCATATTACACCTTAATTGTTTGTGTTACTCTTCCATGAAATGTTTCCAAATGGTTTTTACTCTGCCTGAGGTGATGGAAAAGGCCTTGTATAAAGTCATTAAGTTATGTAGGATTATTTGATGAATTATAATGACCAGGAGGGCTTCTTCCAGATCTTAATTATCACTAGAGTTGATCCAACTAACCAAATTTGAACAAGATTTGAACACAACTGACCACTAAGTCAGGATTCTTGTGTTTCTAGATCAAACCATTTTTATTATATTCATTTACTGATAAACTGCACCAAGTTTGATCTAACTCTTGTCTCATACATTCTCTGCCAATGTTTTAGACTTTCTTCACCTATTTTGTATATAAAATCTACATTTTATTTTCTACATTATATTAAAATCTACATTATAGTTTATAAAATATATATTATATATTATATAACATTTATTACATAAATAATATATACTATATAAAGTCTACATTATAGTAAATATACATTTATTTTTATTTATTTTGTATATAAAACCTACATTTTATTTCCCCCTACTTCTGTAATTTTTTCCTGCTATTGTAGAAGGGTTTCATAACTTTATTTTATAGTAAAATTTCAAATTAAAGCAACCAAATTCTTTAAGTGTATATTGAACATTTTTCACTTTCAAGGAAGTCATATCAAACTATGCATGTTTTTCACCATTAGGACCCTGCAGTTGTTTTTCTTCATTGCAAGATGAAACTATCAGGGCTGATTAATCCATTCATGTTCCAAAGCTGATCTCTTGGTGATTTTACTGTAATTGTCTCCTTGCCTGCTTCCAGGCCTCCTGTCTTGCTCCTCTCAGACTGATTCTCCACTCTCCTAACTGATCCTACTGAGATGCAAATGCACACACCAGCCTCCAAATCAATTTCTGTGCATGCCTCCTCCTTCACAGCCACTTTCAAGACTTCAGTCTCATTCCTGCATCTCTACAGAATAGTTCTCTAAGGATCCCATTTGTAAAATGCAACAAAGGCATGGTAAATTGCTTAAAATGTTTGAAGCCTCCCATTGTTTGATTATTCGTTTTATTGAAGAAACATTGGTTTATAGCCCCATATATGACTCAGAGACATAGGAGCCCCCCTGTTCAGATGTTACTGTGTCACACCCACCAGAGACGCCTACTGTCCTCTGCCATAGTCCAAAGTGCCCCCTCTCACCATCTTCCTTACCCCTCTGGGGTACTTAATTTTATAGTCAAATGTGTAGGATTTGTTTTGGCTTGGTTTTATCTGACCATTTGTTCTGTTTCTCTATATCCCATATATAAATGAAACCAGAAAGAGGAAGGCAAATACCAGATGGTTCCACTTATATTTGGAATATCCTCATTCCTGTTGTGAGCCTTTTTCTACCTTACCACTTTCCCTTCACTCATCTTTCACCACTAGTTTTCTCTGACAAGACCCTACATGATCCTCACTCCAGGTATGAGTCTGACTATATTTTCTACCACTTATTCCTTCATTTACCACATGGTAAATGAAGTTTCCTGAACTTGGTGATATTCCTGGAAAACAACAACTTGCTCCTGTCCCTTGGCCTTTAGCTCTACAGTGTTCCCTGCTGGTAATATGCATTCCCCATCTGCATGGCTTCTGCTTTTTGATCAGTATCACCTTGTCAGACAGTCATTTTTATCATCCCTTCTAAAATACCATTTGCCTGTAATTTTTGAGGTGAGTTGTGGATAGTATTTCCTTCATAATCAATATGTAACAGTTGATTCTACATAACTGACTTACTGTTCATTAGTCAAGAATGGAACTTTATGAAGAAAGGGGCTATTTCTTTTTGACTGACAGAGTAAGTCAACCCTTATAATTCAACCAACACTTGGCACTTGGAGTTCAGTAGATTTTTATGAATGAATGGAATGAATGTCAATTTTTGCTTACCCTTCAAAATTAATTTCAATATTTCTTCATTTATCAACACTTCTTAACTTACTGCTTGACAATTATTAATTTTTCTTAAATATCCATAAGACCAAAACACTATCACAAAAATTAAATATCTAGAAATCAAATTTGGATGGAGTAGAATATAGAGCTCAGAAATGCATCTGCAAACCTACAGTCGACTTATTTTTTTCAAGGGAACAAAGATAGTCTTTTCAATGACTAGACATATAAAGCTAGTGTATGTAGCCTTAAGACTTTCACAAAATTATCTCAATATGTATTGTAGACCTAAATGTAAAACATGGAATTCCAAAATTCTTAAAGGATAACATAGGTAAAAATATGGATGATTTTGAGTTTGGCAATAACTTTTAAGGAATAGTGTGAAAGGCAGGATCCATGGAAAATATGACTGATAAATTTGATTTCATTAATATCAAAAACTGCTCTGTGAAAGACAATGACAGGAGAATAAGAAGACAAGCCAAAATCCAGGAGAAAATATTTGCAAATGATACATGTGATAAGAGACTGTTACCTCAAATATATAAAGAGCTCTTAAGAAATCAACAATAAGAAAACAAGCAAATAAAAAATGGGCCAAAGACCTTAACAGACACCTCACCAAAGGAGATGTACAGATGGCGAGTAAACACATGAAGAAATAGTCTACATCCTATGACATGAGGGAAGTGCAAATCAAAGGAACAGTGAGAAACCACTATGTATGTATAAGAATGACCAGAATCAAGTATTCTGAAAACACCAAATGCTAGTGAGGATATGGAGTAACTCATACATTTCTGGTAGGAATGCAAAATGGCAAAGCCTTTGTACAAACCATCTTTGTACAAAACTAAACATATTCTTACCATAAAATACTCATATTATGCTCCTTATTAATTACCTTTCACCCCCAAAATAGGTGAAAACATATGTACAAAAATTCCTGCACACAGATGTTTACAGAAACTTTATTCATAAATCTCCAACACTCAGAAATAGTTAAGATGCTCCCAGATGAATGGATAAACAAACGGTGTTATATTCAGACCCTGGAATATTATTCAGCAATAAAAAATAAATGTGCTATCAAGCTATGAACAACTATGGAGGAACCTTAAGTGCACATAATGAAGTAAAAAAAATGAATCTGAAAAGACTATATACTATAGGATTTCATCTATCTGACATTCTGAAAAAGGCAGAACTGTGGAGGTAGTAAAAATTATAGTTTTTGGAGGAGAAGTGAGTAGAAGAACATAAAGGATTTCAAGGGAAGAGAAACAACCCTGAAAGGTACTATTCTAATGGAGACATGTCATTTTATGTTAGTTCAGACTCATAGAGTGTTAAACACCAAGAGTGAACCCTAATGTAAATATGGACTCTGGGTGATAATAATGTGCCATTGTAGGTTTAGGTTCCTTAATCGTCAAACATGTGCCACTTTGGCAGAAGACCTTGATAAGGAAGAAGCTATGTATATGTGGAATGCAGGGGTCACGTGAGAAATACCTACACCTTCCTCTCTATTTTGCTGTGAATTTAAAATTGCTTACAACAAAGCCCTTTGTTTTAAAAAAGGAAATATATTGTAGGATATCTCAGCTCAATGTAAAACAATCAACTAAAATCCCCACTTTCTTTAGCATTCTTAACTATTTTGTGTGCTGATGTACCATTAGAAATTCCAGTAGACTTTAAAATCACTAACAGCAAATAATATTTTTTATACCCTAGTGAGTAAATGCCGAGAGAAGAGGACAAACAAGCAAAGAGTAGTCACTTCTGGAAACAAAAACACTTGTTTGTCTTTTAGGTACTCAAGAGCATAAAATGGAGGGAAAAATGTGATTTTTTACTTTGAAATCCTTTTGATTGTTTGGTTTGTGTGGATTATTAAAAATATCTAAAGAAATATTCAAAAATAACCTATGTTTCCTTTTTGAAATCACAATTTAAACTGTTTTATTCTTATTCCAGATTAAAACATGCATACAAACATATTTTCAAGATTTAATAAATCTTGAAAAATTTTGAAATGCTTATCTTTTGACATATGAGAGAAGTATCATTATAAAGATATCTTTCATCTTTTTAAAATTTTACTTCCATGCTAAGGAAATGATTTGAGCTTGAGCCAAAGGTTGGCTTAAAACAAATATAGTCCAAAGCCAAGTAAAATTTTCAATGTGTAGATTTGAAAATGTGAAAAAGTGCGATACCTTGTTATTATAATTTTCTTCCCTTTCTTAACACCTTGGAACATTTATTGAATATGATAACACCAGCAGAAATGTAAATCTGGATGTGTGAACATAGTGAACTTTTAATAACCTGGCCAGATCTAAGCTTTTGATTATGTTATTTTCTCTTACCAATTCCTAGTATTTCTGATTTTCCTAAACTATGGAGCAGCAAAATGGGTTCTAAAATTTATATTCTTTTCTTTATATGTGCTCCTTTGTTTTTTGCTCTTATCCATTGCTATAGCTTTAATATCCACACTTATGACACTTAGCTATATTTCTCTGTTATTATCTCTCTCCTAGAGCTTTGAATAAATTTCCAAATGCCTATATATCATTTCCACTTTTCTCTCTTATCAACCTATTTCAGAATGGACTCTTTCACTTCCTAAGCAGTTTCTTCACAAGCTTCATTATTTCTGGACCTCATACATTTCCTAGACTTAACATTTTTCAATCAGGGGTCAAAATTGGTAGCCATGATTTTCTACAGAACAATTTAATTTTTGTTTGTTTGTTAATGTTTAGCTAATGATGCTGGCCCAAAATAGTGTTAATAATTAAATAACAGTTAAAAGGACTCCAGCACTGGAGATGTGGAGTAGTTTCAGAGTACAGCGAGTGAAACACTAGTTTATTCAGCTACATGGATGAGATCACAAAAAATGTTGCTTCCTAACAGATGGTCATTGTTCTCTGCCAGGATCAAGGCTAAAGCAAAGGAATTGTGGGAAAATTTCAGCTACCCCTTGTCCTTGGATGGAGAATTGTGCAGTAAGTCAGCTGACTCTTATATGTGGTGAATCTGCACAGAGACTCCAAGTGCAAAATCATGGACTCGGGGCAAGGCTGAAAAGATGACTAAGACTGACAGGTCTCCTGAAGGTGAGGGTCATGAGGTAGTCGTTGGTGCTACTTGTGAGCTCCTGGCATCCTGTGAGCACTAGTTTGCAGATCCTGCACTGAATAATTCCAAAAGATGAACAGCAGTGTTGCAAATCATTATTACAGTCACCTCAATGAGGATCCTTCTGCCCTTCATGATTTGTTCATAACTGCTTCTGGGTGAGGCCACCAAAAGTAGACACACTATCAGACAGACTGTCCTCCCATTGAACATTTTTAATAGTCACATGTTGTCTATTTTCTTTGGACATCTAGGATGAGGGCTCTGAACAGAATGATCCCAATACAGTGAAAATCCCATTATGTAGCTAACAGCTCATGAGAAAATGCTCATTGTCATTTACGTATCATCAGGGCCATACAAATCAAAACCACAGTGAGATCTGTGAGAATGGCTCACATCAAAAATACCAGAAACAACAAGTGTCAGTGAAGATGTAAAGAAATGACACAGTTTTCCACTGGCCCTCCGGTGAGCGGAGGGTTTTTGCAAGGAAAAAAAAAAAAAGAAATGGCACAGTTGGTAGAGATATAAATGGTCCAGCCCCTATGGAAACCCATATGGAGGTTCCCCAATCATATAACCTAGCAATTCCACTCCTGGGTATCTACCCAAAGAACACAAAAACGCTAATTCAAAGGTATGCACATACTCCTATGTTCACTGCAGTCCTATGTCCAAAAGCTAAGTTATAGGAAGAGCTGACTCCTAGAATAGAGGAATAGATCAGAAAAAAATACGTGGATATACACACCATGTTGTACCACTCAACTGTAAAACAGGATCAACTTTTATCACTTTTGACTACAAGGATGGAACTGAAGAGGATAAAGTTCAGTGAAGTAAGTCAGCAGAAAGACAGATACAGGTCACTTCTCCTGTGAAATATAGAGAAACATAACCAGGGGTCAGGTAAAACAAATCAATAATGACCTTAATATTTGACTGCAAAACTCAGGCAACGAGAAGAGGATGAGATCGAGTGAGGTGGGGGGGGGGGAGGCAGTAGGAGAGGTCCCAGTCGACTATGGTGGGGAGTTTTGGGGGAACTGGGTATGGTATGAAGATAGACATTTGTGGAGGTTTAAATCTATAACCTCCTAAGATGCAAAGATCAGCCAATTTTATTTTAATAAACATTATTAAAGAAAACTTCCAGTTACAAGCACAAAGGATGCAATATACAATGTAATGGCTATAATGAACTGTTGTATAATATATAGAAAAAATATTAATAGAGAAAATAAGAATTTAGGGTTATTTAAAATTTATCTACATGATCCCCATGTTTTGGCGATTTTTAAAAAGATTTATTTTATTTATGTGTGCACACAAGTACTGGGGTGTAGGCTGGAGATGCAGGGGGTGAGACGATTCACCAGACACAGAGTAGGGAGTAGAGCTACTGAGATACATGGCTAAGGGAGGCATCAGGGAGACGGGAGAGGTCTGCTGCGCCACGTGGGTCAACTCACTGGCTGGGGATCGAACTCCTGCCACAGTGGCTGGGGAGAGCTTGATAGTGGTGAAACTTTAACTCCTGTACCATCAGGAAGGTCCCATGTTCTGATTATTTAAGACATCTGCTATTTTCTAGAAACCTATGAACACCTGAATATATTAGAATATTCATCCCATGGATATTGCTTCTGTTCTTTAAGGAATGTATACTTTAAAATCTTTCAGAAAGCTTTTATTACCATATCTCAAATCAATGCCATTTCTCCTGCCTACACAACAATAAAATATAATTTTCACGCATATAGGTTATGATAATGAACACAGTTTCTCATATTTTAAAATATGTGAGAAACTGGACCTCCCTGGTGGTGCAATGGGTTAAGCAACATCGTGAAGGAGACTGCAGCCACTGCAGCACAAATTTGATCCCTGCAGCCAGAGAGGGGACCCACATGGTGCACCAGACCTCTCCTGCCTCCCCTGCTGCTCCCCTCAGCAGTGTATTTCAGTCTATCTGCCTATTCTACTCCCCATTCTGTCTCTGTTTAATCCTTTCACACCCCACCCCCCACACCTCTGGCTTGTATCCCAGTGCTTGTATGCATATATAAATAAATATTTTTTAAAAAATAGAATATGTGAGAAATGTAGAAATTATAAAATGTTATATATTTATCTACAATTTTCTCACCTGAAAACTGCTGCAGATCAATATTTTCTTACTACTTAAAGATAATGACCATTTTTGATACTTTTTTCCATAACAGATGTGCAGTTCTTACACTGAGTTATCTGATTTAGGTTATTTTATGCAAATATATAACCAAGTTTATAAATGAGAAATTTTATATTATATGTCTATCTTATATATGTTCTTAGATTATATATGTGTAAACAACACAATTACAATATATTTAATTTACTCAATAATATACTCAACAAGCAATTACTAACACAATGTTCTAGGAAACAGGGCAGATGTTAGAGATGTATTTCATGTAACACAGATTGGAGAGTTGGCTTAATTCAATTATTTTTATTTATTTTTTTACTTTTTTTCTAATTGTCTTACATTCATGTTTCATAACAAATATATTGTTAGGAGTAATAAAGGATGTTGAAAATGCTCCTTTTTACATTATTTTATAAACCATAGTTGGTATATCATGCCATTGCTCTGGGTCACCGGGAGACAAGTTCTATAAAAAGAAAATGCCATAGCAGGGACCTCCCTTTTGGCATAAGGGATTAAGTCACAGCACTACGAGGTTATCCACAGCCACTGCAGCATGAGTTCAATTCCCAGCCAGGGAGCTCACTCACAAGGCGCAGCTGACCTCTCCTGTCTTGCCTGCTGCTCCCCTCAGCAGTGTATTGCAGTCTGTCTGCCTGTTCTGCTCCCAACTCTGTCTCTAGTGAATTCTCTCACCACCACACACCTATGCCCTGTATTCCAGTTCTTGTATTCATAAATAAGTAAATCTTAAAAAAAAAAAAACACACTTTAAAAAATACCATAGGAAATTTACTGTCCTGTGGCTAAGAATCACATCTTTTTTGCCTTTTTATGTTTAGTAGTAAGCACTTCTTAGCTCAAAATAGAAACTAAATAAGTGATGTTAGAAAATGAATAAATGTAATGAAATATAAATGTTTGTGCTTTTTTCTTCTCAAAAATAGGCACAAAATTAAGGGCCAGCTTATCTCTAAAGATGGAAAGGAGAAACATTTTTTATTTATATACACACACATTTTCTTTTTCATTATCATTATTGCAAAGGTCACATATCACCACAGGTACATGTGACCATACCTATATCTAATTATTAACACTTAATACTTTTGAATTTGACAGGTACTATTCCTGACTAAAATATCCTTCTGTTTGGAAAATGAGATGGCACTGTTGATGAAAAGGTTGATTCTAAGTTCAATCTAAACTACAGAGCAGATTTTTAGTTTGTAAGAAATACCAGAAAGAGAAACAAGTTAATTAACACTACAAGGAAACAAACACAAATTCAAAAACGTGTGAAATTTTTGAGAGTAACTTGTTGCAGTTTCTTCAACAAGTCAATGGCATGAAAAAAAGAGAAGGGACACTGCTTTAGAATAAAAAGGACTTAAGAAAAAACATCCAAATGTCATGTGTAGACCAAATGGAGATGATGATGCCAACAGACAAACCGTAAAATGCTACTTATAGGACAACTGTGAATGTGAACATACTTTAGAAGATAACTAAATTTATAATGTATTCTTAGTAAGTATGGTGTGTCTTATGTAAAACACTTTATATATATTTTTTAATCTTTGTGTAATGAACTGGGGTGTAGGCTGGAAGTGCAGGGGTTGAGAAGATTCATTACAAACAGACTGTGGATCCACTGATTCACTGCTGAGGGAGCAGCGGTTGAGAGGGGCGAGGTCTGCTGTGCCATGTGGGTCAGCTCTGGGGCAGGGAATTGAACTCAGATAGTAAAGTTGATAGTGCTAAGACTTCACCACTTAGGCCACCAGGGAGGCCCTGCTCAGCATGTTTTAAAACCATGTTTAACAGAAGTAAATTTAGTTGTTGTGGTCATACAAGTATTTAAATATAAATTTATTTAAATAAAAAAAAGCAGGACAGTGATTAGGGAGTGCTTTTTCTCTTTTAGTTAAGTGCAACAATGTTTTAATCCTAAAAGTCCAAGCTATTGACCAACTGGGCTTTTCCACTGAGACAATACATATTAAGTCTTAGATTCAATTATTTAAAGATGCATAATACTCTTGAAAGTCAAGCTGGAAATCAGATGCACAGAGGAGAGAGCATGGCAAACGAGCACCTGACCTACTGGAGGAGTGATCTGATTTCATTATGGGATGTTTCACTGAAAGCCCGCTGCTGACCCTGCCAAGTTAAGCCGCGGTGCTTAAGGACACCACTGCCTAATGCAGCTATGAAGTGTTCCAATCAATTCTACCCAAGACTTTCTTCGCAGGTAAGAAGAGGTCAGCTTTGCTGAACCACTTTGCTCTCAATTAGTGTCGTCAGGGTCAACGAGAATTGCACTTAAAGGGAGAGTAATAGCAGCACTGTTAAATGCAGATTAGGCCCTGTTTTCCCAGGCAAGTTCTCTGAGAGTAACACTTGGTAGGACGTCTCTGGTACAGTGCAGTGAGGGTCTCATTGCAGGCTCATGCACTGGCAGAGAAAGTCTACGTGTCTGATGGATGTGAAGGTCATGGGCTTCGTACTCTTGAATGCACCTGTCCCCCTAAATCAGCCTGCAAAATAATCCCGCTTTGAAAAGATGGATTTGCCATTTCCTCACTTCCATCAGAGTGTCTGCAGCAATATCTGCCCTGAAGAAAATGTTAAGTTCATTAGGTCTGGTTTCTACAATGAGGTCAGGAGGCCCAGATAGTGAAGGTAACACTTCTGATTTTTCCTGCTTGTCAATTTCAGAAGGGTATCTGAAGTTTTCAAAGGAGTGTGGACTTAGGGAAAAGAAGTGTCACAGTGGCATAAAGCTGGAATGATTTTCTCCAAAATGTAATTAAATGCCTGCCCAGCAGCCAGAGGAAAAAGTAACAATATTTAAATTGTCAGTTTTTAAAATGGACTGTGTTATTTCTGGACTTGGAATCTGCCTGTGGATGGCTCATCTTGGGTCCTGGTGCTACCAGCTTGAACATGTGCCCCTGAGAAGAGTCTCATAGCCTCATGCCAACACTGTCTTCTGCAGGTCACATAACATCACATCCAAACATTCTCTGGGCCCTTAGTAATACACTTCCCCCACCCAGCTTTGAAATAACCAACTGCTGATTCTCCTCATTATTCCTCTTTCCTTTAGAAAATGACAAATCCAACGTCTTTCACTTTAGATAAGTTCATGCTCTATGCTAATATCATTGCCCAAGGATAACAGTTCATGGTTATTGACTGCATAGTACGTCCTAAGATATTCACATTTCATTTTTATTAAAATTTGTTCAGTTAGAGAGGGGACGCTTACTTCTTAAATTTATGGTGGAAAAATCATCTAGAGTTTCAGCTCAGTTTATTTCAACATTTAATAATAATCCTAGTAGCTAACTTTTATTATGCACTTAGTATTTTATGCATATTAACTCACTTAATCATCACTACAGAGTAATTAGCTAAAAATAATCTTGATATTTAAAAGGAGTGGTAAAAGAATGATTTTTCCAGTCTGTAGATTCACCAAAAACACTGTTCCAAAGTTGAACATCTTGAGCTAGTTTATACCTTCTCCTTCAAATGTACTTAGCTCAAGCTGGGAAATGTTACACATTTCAATTCGCCTCAGTTTCCTCCTGAATATGTGAAATTTTTAAACTGAGAATGAGTATAATTCTATTTCATAGATGAGATGACAAACTCCTATCTATGAGCATAGCGCCTGACTTTTGATAGATACCCAATGCTGTTAGCTGCTACTACCAATATTATTCCTTTTCTCCTGTGCTCTCCGCCATGTCTAAAACCAGAGCCATATCTGAATTTACCAGACATTGGAACTCAATCATATCTTTCAGCATTTATATTTTGTGTCCTTAATAATCTGACTCATGTCAACAATAATAAGACTAATCTTCATCAAATGGACATCATACTTAAATTTCAGCTGAAATAATTCTAAAACTATTCTGCACATGAATGAAGGCAATTTTTCCATTTGGATTCATTTAATTCAGTTGCAGCTGGGAAATGACAAATCCAGTCATTCATTCTCAAGCTCACTTTACATAGATTGAGAGACAGTATCTTCTGGGTCCTTGGCTTTGGAGTCAAGGAACAGAAAAATAAATAGGTCTTTGGCTGCAGTCTCCTGGAATCCAAAGGCAAAGACAAAGCCTGCTTTTAAACAGCCTGGGCAGTGCAAGGAACCGAGATACACACAGTCTATTATAGCAGAAACTCTACCTGGAGAGATGACAGAGCATTTCCTAGCAGAAACGATAAATGAGCCAGGTGGGAATTAGAGAGTTGAGGAGGGCGAAGAGTAAACCTGTAAACATAGCAATGGGGTAGAATAAAATCACCAAGGTGAGGGGCAGTGAGGCCTGGGCAGAGAACTCAAGAAACTCAGTGTTGATTGAGTGGAAAGGTCTAACTAAAGGAACAAGAGATTCATTTGGGAGGTGAGCAGGTTCAGGTAACCCAGGATTTGCTCCGTTACACTAAAGGGAATGAGTCTTTTCCTGCTGCCATGGGCAGCCACCGGAGCTTTGCTAACATACGAGTGACAAGGTGAGAGCTGGTTTTTGGACAGATGATGTTGACAGCTATAAAAAGATGAACTATGAGACAGACAGAAGAGTCAGGAGTTACTATACCAGTTAGATAAAAGGTTTTTTTGTTTTTGGCTAATCTCAGGGATTCTTGGCAGGAATGTTGAGGCAGAAATAACATAACTCATTATGACAATCGAGGGGGAAACACAAAACTGTGAATATCAATTAAATAACATTAAACCACCCAAATAAGAGTCATTCAGATAAAAATCTGTCTTGTTAATGAAGCATTCATTCAGGGATGGTACAACTACCGTGAGAACACAGTCTGCCTCACAACAGGATCTGTTCTAAGAGCTTCAGAGTCAGCTGGTGCCCTTTGAAACAACTCGTGGCTTCGCCAGCTCAATATGCTCCACCTGGGACTTAAGTCTCTCTCTCTCTCAGTTTGTCAGCCTCAGCACTGCTGACATTTGGGCTCAGAGTCCCTTGGTGTGGGGGACATTCCTGTGCCTTCTAGGATTTCAGCAGCATCCTGGACGCTACCCACTTAAGGCCAATAGTCTTTTCCCAGTAATGACAACCAAAAAGGTCTTCAGAGTTGTTGAACTTCCCACTGGGACAAAAAATAGCTCTCCACAGAGAACCCTCAGTTTATTTACTTATTTTTTTGTCTTAGAATGCAAATAAATGTTTATTTAGAAAAAAAAAAGGTAAAGAGTAAAGACTCCCAGGTATATGGTACCTGAGAGGGACAAAGAGAGCCCAAGAACTCTGTTTAATTCATCTTGAAATGTACTAGAATGTTCTACCTCACCTCAATACACACCAGATCTAGCTTATGCTAAAATGATTAGTGAGGTCTGTGTGCTTCTACACACAGGCATTAGGGTACAGTGAGGGGAATGTCAGGGTTCTCACAATACTGTACTATTAATACAGCTATTTCAGCTCCTTCCCATGGGATACTTTTCTATGTTGCTAAACAAATCACATTGAAACCATCTTCTGATTTTTATTTGATACCACTCTTCAGAAGATATGTTTTTTTCTGGAACTCAAACAATGTGTGACTTGTTCATATCTGCCCATTTAGAAGTTTTTGTTTGTGTTTTAAGTTTTCCCGGGAGACAAATTATTACATTACCTAGTCACAACCTAACTGATTAAAGCAGAATTCCTCAGCCCAGAGCCCTTCTCTGTTGGAATAGTATATAATGTTGTGCTTTTCTGATGTTTCTATTCATATTACAAAAAACTAAGCAACATATGTCCTAGAAAATCCCCAGGAGAGATCTCCAAATTGCTCTTAACTAACCCCTCACATCCCCTATTCTTCCCACGGTTGCCGTGGTGACGGCCATAGTAACTCTGATCGATGCATTTGGCAATGAGGTTGATTATGACATTCCCTGGGGGCTGTACTAAACTCCTGGAAAATGGCCACAGATTCCATATATCAGCAAGATAGGATTACAGAATAAGTTAACAGCGCTATAAGCAGTCCTCATCCCTTCATCATATTCAGTAAACAAACAAGAAAAGATTCTTCATCAACTCTACATTTGTCACACCCACCTCGAGTCTGATGGTGACACCGCACGGCGCATGGCATATCATAAGAAGGAAATGGACAAATTAGAGATGATCAGAGAACAACCAGAAAGAAGTCTTAGAAGGGATACTTATGGCTGCTCCTGCTTTACTTTCTAATACTTGGAAAACCTACCCCAAAACACAGAGGACTTAGTATGCTGAGAATATTGCTACACAGCTCCTCAAAATAAAGAGGTAAAACCCCAGCAATACAAAGAGGTTATAATTTGATGCAAAAATGCAGGAGGGTTGCACATAATGGAAATACAGGAGTTGGTGAATGTCAGTAGCTGAAAATATTTTTCATGTAGGCGGCATGAACATGTTCGGTGTTTTTAAACCAGGTTATTAACATGTCTCAGGCATCCCTTCAAACATGCTTTCTACTGATTGTTGCTCATTTCCCTCTGAGCTCACCTCATTATTATCATTGCTGACAGTACTCAACATCACTGAGAATGACTAGGAGACGCCAATAACAGGAAACCAACGTGAGGCCGGCTCCTCGTGGGCTTACTGGCTTCATTCGATAGTGGATGAAATTCATATTATGCAAGAGAAAAACCAGTCCAAGGGACCTTTAAAGGCCAGAGAAAATAAACATCATGATGCAGGCTTTGGTGACTCCAAACTTAATTTTAACATTTAATTGTGCACGTCAGCCTTCTAGAAATGGATTTCAGCACTGATTTAAAGGACAGCTTTGTTTGTAGTGGTAGAAACCCAAATGTTCCCTTGTTTGAATTGTGAAGTTACCTAAGCCCAAAACTCCATATAAGTGTTATTGTGCAATACAACTAAAGAATGTGTCAACATTATGAAATAAGTTTTTTTTAAAAAACACAAATACAGATCATCAAGTGCAAACATGGAAATAGATACATTTCTTCAGAAAGAGTTACTTCAATTTGGTATTTTCAAGATGATTTGCACTGCAAATGTTCATCTCACTTAAGTGTCTGTAAGGACTGTGGCTTTTAATTTTTTCCTTCCTTACTGATGTCACTTTGAAATTCACTGTACATTTTTACAGAGCAATATTTTCCCCTGACAAAATAAATTTCTCCAAGGAGATATTAAGTAGTCTTTTCTCTCCTTTTAAATTTAAATTTACTTAAAATCTATTTGAGGGTGTTGAAAGAAAAAGCATTTTAAATTATAAATCTTACTTGATCATCTCAAAGATTTTTATTTAATATAAAACAAGCCAGAGAGAAATAAATACCAAAATATTATATTATCAAATATGCAATTTGCAAGAGTTCCTTTATTAAAATCACTAATTATTATTTCACATAAAATTTAATTGAGGTCACTACCTCCTGGCAAGTTATTTCAAAATTATTTCTTATAATAAGATTTATTATTGTAGCATTTTTCCACATCAATGCTTCTTTCACATGTGTGTGCTTTTTATATCTATTTATAAAGATAATAGGCATTACCCATGATTTGATTGAATTAATAATCAAGTTATGTGTTAAATGTCTGCCTAGGAAATTAGGTCCTTCTGTTTCCTCACTATTAACAGAGTCAGCACAGGAAAATCATGCATTTCCCAGGCAAGTCCAGTGCCTCCGAGTGAGGCCAAAGAGTTGTGCATTCTGAACAAATGAAGAAATGCTCTAATTAGATTCCTGGAGAAGCAGTTCCTCAGAACATGTGAAATATTAACGTCAGGATGTACGTTAGCATCGTTATCATTTCAATAAGAATACAAACCCTCGGCTTATTTATGGAGAAGCTACTTCTCTGCCCAAACCCACTGACTTCTATGAAACATCTGGGTGACCCTGATCTTGAACATGTTGATTGAGATCATTTCCACTTAAATATGAGTAGTTTATATGATCCATGATCAAAATTGCATGTTACTATGTGACTGTGTGGCAATCTGAATTGACATAAGTTTACTATGGTTATATGGAGGCCAATGACCAATTCGCTTCTTGATTCTATGAACACTGATTATATTTATGCTCTAGATGTAGAATTGCTACAACACAGTTCCCACCCTCTAAGAGCTAATTAAAGGTAGCTATTTTATAAATAAGCGTTTATATTTCAGGATTGTAAAGAGACAGAAGCATACAGAAAGAATAAGAGCCACCAGTTGATGTGATCCAAAAATTCAAACTTTTTTTTTAAGATTTTATTTTATTTTTAATTTTTTTTTTTTTATGCATACAAGATGGGATACTGCCAGAGTGCAGGAGGTGAGAGGATTACCAGAGACAGGGTGGGGAGCAGAACAGGCAGATGGATCGAAACACACTGCTGAGGGGAGCAGCGGGCAAGGCAGGAGAGGTCTGCTGCATCATGTGGGTCTCCTCCCTGGCCAGGGATCGAACTCGCGCTACTGTGCAGCAGATGCTTCACAGTGCAGAGCTCAACCCACTGAGATACCAGGGAGGCCCACCAAAAAATTACAAATTATTTTAAAAGAAATGTCAGCAATACATAAACTACAAATCATAGAGAAGAAAATACATTTCTCTTTTCACATGAGAGATTTTCTCTAGAAACGACAGGAATGTGAAGTTCTAGAATAGAAATCCCATTTTACCATCTATTTTTAAATGGCAAATGTATTCCGTGATAAATTTAAAATCCCATGTCCCTCATAGAATAAAGGTATTTAAAGAAATTAAAAATAATTTCACATGAGTGTTCTATGTTCCATAATTGGTGTTATATGTATGAAACCTTCAAAATATTTTCAGAAATAATTAAAGTTTGGACTCTTATCCTATGCCTTATTGTTCGATTTCTCTCTTTTTTTCCCATCTATTAATTTCATTCACCTGTTCCATGTATACATCCACAAGATGAGTATTCAAATATGCTAACTGTGGAAAAGCAAATATGCTGGCTATAATTATTACTATTATAATTTTCACACCTAAGCAATGGGGTTCAAGTCCACATACCAGTGGATAAAAATTTCTAACAGAACATCTGTTAATTTAGAACTAACTTTATCACAGGCATCTCCTGCATTTATGAACTGACAGAGAAGAATGTCTAAGCATAGAGGTAATAAGTAAATGACTAGACCAATTATCAACTAGCTAACTGTTTCATTGAGATAAAATTTTCTCAGCCAGTGTAACAGGTTGGAAAGTATATTGCTTGGAGTAAAAGATTCATGTCTTCAAAATCCAGATCCATCACTTTCTAACTTAATGAACTTAACTTCCTTTGAGCTTCAATCTGTTGTCTGTAATTCTGTAATTATAGCTTAGACATAAGGATTCAGGAGAACTTTATATGCAAAAGGTTTAGTACTGTAAATCTTATGTACTTGTACTCAGTAAATTATACTTTGTTTTCTTTTACTTAGCAATAAATAATGTTACTTCTCTGGGACTTTTTGCTAGCCTGAACATTCTTAAATTTAAAATTCCAAATTGTGAATATGACTTTCTGTACTATTTAGTTACATCTACAAATTTTAAATTTTATTATAAATTAAAAAATACTATTTGAATATTTTCAGGTTCCTAAGAATTAAGGATACAAATGACTGAAAAAGCATGCCATATGAATGGAATTGAATAACTGAATGAAGCAAACTTTTCATGAGAATTTCTTAGAGTTTATTTCAATATATTTTGATTTCTAACTGTTAGTATGAATTGTTCCCAAGTGTTCATCCCACTGGATTCCTATAACTTGCTGCCCTGCTTTTGCTATGTGAAAAATTTCCTCTGCCATCTAGTTTCAATCCAGGATTCAGAAGGATAATCACAAAAGCAAGTCACATCCTCCCATGTTTCCGGCCCACACTGTCTAAAGACTTAACTGTTCCATTTAAAGTTTAACAACCTTCTCATGGACTGCATAAAACCAAGGTGTATATATTGACCTGTTAGTGAAAATTGTGCACACAAAGGATCATGGAATCCTAACCCAGTATTTACCCTAAAACCAGTGGTTCAGAAATCACTCATCTGGGGCCCCCCTGGTGGCGCAGTGGGTTAAGCAACGCACTATGAAGCAAAAACACAGCCACTGTAGCACGAGTTCTATCCCTGCTGCCCGCCTGGGAGAGGACCCACATGGCATAGCAGACCTCTCCTGCCTTGCCCACTGTTGTCCTCAGCAGTGTATTTCAGTCTGCCTGTTCTGCTCTCCACTCTGTCTGGTGAATCCTCTCACCTCCCACGACTCTGGCCTGTACCCCAGCTCTTGTGTGCATAAATAAATAAATCTTAAAAAAAAAAAAGAAAAAAATCACTCATATGATATTGATAGCAAATTTTTAATTCATAATTACCACAAATAATGAGAAGCAACTGTATTTTTGTTTATCACAGACTGCCTATTGTCACTAGAACATAAGATTCGTGAGGGCAGAAACATTTTTTATTTCACTTATTGCTGTATCTTCAATTTTAAGTAATAATAGGAGCACAATGGAAATTTGGTACATATTGAATATAAGTATTGTTTCAATGGGTATTTGTTACATACATAAACACATGAACTGATTGCAATGAATAATGAATAAATAACACATTAATTAATGTAAATAAGAACTATCTAAATATAAAATATATAATATAAATGAATAATGAATGAATGAATAAACCAATTATGACTGATGCATTAGTCTTTAAGCTATGATCATAGGATTGAAAAATAAATAAATTATGAGCTTAGATTTTGAGGTTTCACAATTAGGACAGCTTAAGTGCTTTGAGAAAGCAACAACTGTCCTTCCCTTTCTAACCTCACAGTATTTCATACCCATTTAAAAGACTGAAGATTGATTCTACATATGGACCAACTAAGGTACTATAGACAAGGTATTTGCATCTGCATTTAATGCCAGAAATAAACTTTAACTTAGATTGTTTGATTCCTCTCTCATTACCTTCTTAACTGTTTTAAGAGCAGTAATGTATAGCTTTATAAATACAAAGTGTCTTAGGGGCTTATATGCACTTTATACCACATGGGCAATATCACACTGATGCTATTAGCTGCTTGATCTTAAGCAAGTGACCTTTTAGGGTTCTGTTTGCTTGCCTGATTAAATGGGGAAAAAATAGCGCCTCACTTACAGAACTCAATTAGTATATGTAAACCACTTAAGATAACTGGTAGGTATTACATGTGAGCCATTATAATCTGTTCTGCACAGGGGAAAAAAAACATACATTTCTGAAGTTTAATGTAAAAAATGTAAATGGATTTGTATCCTAAGGAGAAGAGACATGAATATAAATTTCCTGATTTATTTCAAGAAGGTTCAATGTATGGTTTTGTTATATGGACTTTATTTTTGTATTTAGCTTAGTATAAGTTTTATTAGAACTTTATAATTTTGTATCAATATATGCAGATGTATCCAGGTGTTCCATTTTAGTGTTATAATAAATTAAGAACTATTACAGTGCATATCCATTTTCTTTCAATAGCTATCAGCATTTTATTTTTAAGCAAAAAATAGATCATGCTAATGAATTAACTCAAGGTAATGTCCATTCCTTTAATTGTCTTCATTTAAAATTATTTAGTTTTGTGTCACACTTCAGTAGAAGGGGGATACCCAGAATCCGAAAAGACCTCTTCTATTCTTATTGTAGTGAAAGGTACATTGCTGTAGTCAGCTTCAGCTGCTATAATAAAACTGCACAGGCTGGGGGGTTAAATAGCAAATATTCATTTCTTGGAGTTCACAGGCCAGGGTATCCAAGATCAAGATGCAAGCAGATATGTTATCTGAAAGTCCTCTTCTTGGTTTGTAGTTGACTACTTTCTTTCTCTATTTTTATAGAGGTCTCCACTCTCATGATCTCCGAAAGGTCTCCCCAATACATTCAACATCCATTCAACATAGGGGACCAGGGATGCAGCATAATAATTTTAAGGGGAAGTAAGATTTAATCCATAGTATATATTCTGATGATGAGCGTCAGATTTCTGTGGGCTGATGCTATATAATTCACCAGTCATTCTTCAGGGCATATTATCATAATGGAGATTCTTGTTACAGATTGCCCTAAGAGTAATTTTTTGAGTTTGTTATTAATAGTTCACACTTATAGGTTTAACAACAGATTTAAACTACTTCTGTACACCTTATTACATCATCAAACCTTTCCTGTCTCTAATTTCCTTTTTATTAAAATAATATTATTTTATTTCAGTCAACATCAATAACTAGTACATGGTTAAATATTGTTGTGACAAACTATCCCAAAACCTAATGGTCAAAACCAATCACCATGCTATTTTACCTCATATTTTATGGCTAAGTATAGTTGGGAGGGCTTGGCTAGCTGATTCTGAAACATATGGTATTCACTAGTGACTATTTATCTTATCTCTGAACTGTTCTGGAAGTTTCCAGGCAGCCTCATTTCTAGGACTGACACTTTGCCAGGGACACCTAGAAGGCTGAACTGAGCCTCAGGATGTATTCCTGAGCTCTCTCCTGCTTGGTGGTCAGATTGCTTACATTTTGACTCACAGTCTTAAAACATTAAGTTTGAAACTATAAATTCTCCTAAATGTCTGGCTGAGGCTGACAGAATGTCACCTTGCACCATATTCTAATAGTCAAGCAGATGTAGGTTAGTCCAGATTCATGGGGGTGAAAAAACAGATTCCACCTTGCGATGGATTCCTGGCCCATAAGCACAGAAAGAGAAGCAAGGATGGAATCATTTTAGAGGGAACCTCAACAAGAAGAGACTCTTGGTTTAGTTTTTGTTAGAAAATATTTGATTTTGCCCTTACTATTAAGATATTTGCTTATATCTGTGTAGAATTTTAGCTTGCTCAAATTTGAAAATATCCTTTTATTGTATTTGCAACTTGTTCATCACAAAAAGCTTTCTGGAAAAATACAAAATACAAAAAATTCTTTTGAGGTGGTTGCTCTTTTATTTTCTGCTTTCATATTATAAATTCTCTGTTTTCATTGAGGATTTTCAATTTTCTGTAATGTTTATAGCTACTGACTGGGTTTTCTTTACTTCACCTAAGAGTTAATGAGCTACTTTGATCTGAAAATATATATTTATTCTAAAAATAATAAGTTTCAATATCCATTGGCAATTACCACCTGCTCACATTCTAAGTTTTGTTTTTTGGGACATCTCTTAAATGTGTACTTCTATTCTCATTCTTATTCTATCCTCCATTCTAGACACTTTTTTTATATGCCCAATCATTCAATGTACTAATTCTCCTTTCAGCTATGTCTACTATTTAATCTTCCACTAATATTTTTATTTCAAATAACTATTATTTCATTTCTAATATTTCATTCCTTTTTAAAATTAGACTGGTATTTTCCATTATGTTTTGTTCTCATTTAATAATTTATGTAGTCTATTTTATATCTTTAAGCATTTGAAAGATTCTTATTATAACCTCTTTCAGATTATGTCATTATATAAAGTTCTTCCAGTGTTAACTTCTCTTTTTATTTTTATCATTGAATTTTCTTTATAATGCATCCAATCAACAGATCTATTTGGCATTTACCTATCTTACTGCTCAAAATGGCAATTCAAACCTACATGTTCAGAGACCTGACTGCATATTTGTGTCCTTCTCCAGATTGGACAATAACTTTTTCTCAGGTGTTTTATAGATGAATTAAAACTTTGAGGTTCTTGGCCTTTTGTAAGGGATCTCATTTCCTGGATACCACCTTCATATTTTGAGATCTTGTGTTTATCTCCTTCAAATTTTAATGGTTAAAGTCCCTAGCTAGTATGGCTTGTATTGATATAATTAACTCCTCTCCTCCAAATGACTGGATTTAGCATTTACGTTCCTCTGTTGAGTTTCTACTCAATCTTTGAACACACTGATATTATTAACTTTTATTCCTTTTGAGCATTAATGTATGTGTGCAAGGATGCATGTGCATGTACTTGTGCATGACTGCATGAATGTGTTTATTTGTTACACTGCAAATGGAGAGTTGGTTCATTTTAGTTCTATCAAAAATGAACACTCATTTTTTATTTCCCATTCTCAATAATACTCATTTTGCAGAAGAGGAAACACTTAATGAAAGGAAATATAGTGTGTCAGTCAGCCTAGATTCATGGTTCTTATATATAAAATATTTAACCATAATAAAAATTAAAAGTCTATCTGTTCAACAAAAATATCTGAAAGGAAATTATAGGAGATATTAAGCTGGAGATCAAATGTTTGAAATTGGGTGATTAGAAAATTATAAGGAAAATGACCTCTTATATATGGCACAATTAGATAATCTGGTACACTGAAAGTCTACTGATTTAAGGGGACTGTCTTTTCAGTGTGAAGGACAGGGATAACTTTAATGCAATCAGAAGGAAACCTAAACTAAGAGTATATTTTGCTCATTTCCTTGAACTCATGTGTGTCCCTGGACTTTGCCTTTAGTTAATAGTGAAGTCAGTCAATACGCATAACTGGCTCTATCTAGTCACCTCCATTTAACACACTAGGGGAGAAGGAATCCACACCCATTCAGAACTAAACTTGGTCACAATTTGCTTCCAGTCCCATTTATTTACAATCCTCATCCAAATGCTGGCATACAAGCAGCTTTTTTATGTTACAGAGGAATAGACCACTTTCAAAACTTACAATCATTTTCAAATCTGAACATGGTACAATGAGGGAAACAGAGAAAGTAATGAAAAAGAATCCTAAAAATTTATCTCCATTTGCTTTGCCTATAAAGAAATATATATCATTTATATCTGTGGCTCCTGATGTACCCCTGATCAGAATTTTTATCAAAAATATTGAGGGCAATCTCAAAATCATAGATAGCTGCCTTTAGTAGAGGACTTTGGTGTTTCAACCTTTGAAAAATATGAGAAGCAAAGATACGCTATATGCAAAGTAAAATCCTCTGCTGTCTTTGAAAATACCAAAGGTAACTTTTAAGTGCAGTTACCATTTTCATCTTTACAGATAAAATGTCTAGTAGGCAGACTTACAGATGTTCATGAGTTTTCCCTACCATTAAAATGTTTTTAAGATGTTTTTAAGATGTTTTTAAGATGAACAACCAAATAGTTATCCTTTAAAATTTTTAAATAGTACTCTATACTACCTCTGTTACATTCATATGTTTAATATTCTGAACTGAAAGATTTATTGAAATAAAACCTTTGTTTATATATAAATCTTTATAGCCACAATGCCTACAGTTATATACACATACAATTTATAGTTGGTTACTGTTAAAAATTTAAAAAATAACTAAATTAAATTATAATGTGCATACTTTTCTCAGAGGTACATTGCTTCTACTGTATATCATAAAAGACTATATTAAAGTTTATGAAACATTTTATTATTTCCAGAAGCTGCTATGATGTAGGTAGTTCTATTTAGAAGCCATATTCCAAATAGAAATGTTTCCATGCAACCTATCAGTAAAAGCTTTGTGATAGCTATCTTCTTTGAAAAACTATGAAATGATATAGCAAAATACCAAGTTTAATTTTACTAGAATCATTTTTATTTTTAATAAACTTTAATCTTTAAATTAAAGAAAAGTGAGCCTCCCTGGTGGAACAGCAGGTTGGGTACCACACTGTGAGGTATCTGTGGCACAGCAGCATGAGTTCGATTCCCGGCCAGGGAGTGGACCCACATGGCGCAGCAGACCTCTCCTGTCTCAACTGCTGCTCCCCTTAGCAGTGTATTTCAGTTCATCTGCCAGTTCATCTGCTCCCCACTCTCTCTGATGAATCCTCTCACCTGCCTTGCCTCTGGTCTGAACCCAGCTATTGTATGCATAAATAAATCTTTAAAATAAATAAAGGAAAGTGACTTTAGAAAATGTATTTAATTACCCCCATGGGCACAGCAGAAAAAGGGCACAGATCACACAGATCTTGCACCTTATGTGGGAGCTGGTTTAAGTAAGAAGCCGTCAGAATCTCTTGGATGGCTGGTTGAGCTACAGATTGCTGAGCTCCACTCCTGGAGATTTTCATTCAGCCTGCCTGAGTTGAGGTCAAGTCTTTGCATTTCTAAGACCTTTCCTAAGTGTTGCTCAGGCACCACACTTTGAGAATCACTGAATTACTGGATTTTATCCACACATGGGAGATATACGTCTTATACTTTCAAAAAGAGTAGTCATGAACTTTTTAAAATATTTAGATCCGAACTATTAGATGTGCCAGAAAGAATAGTGATCTGAGTTTTAATTCATTTATTTCATTTTGGAACCTCCTCCGAGGAGATTTCAAAGCCAAGTGGAATTAATTAAATTGATAGAATTATAATCAATACAGTACCCAAGAACAGAAGAGGTGCAACAATGATTCATAAGAATAAATCTAATCCAATCTTTCATTCTGCATTTATCTTTATCTACAAATATTTACTCACTGAACAGGGAGAAAAGCTGATATAAAAGCACATCATTTACTCAAAGGTCATATTTTAATTGCCCTCCAAACTTGGCGTAATACTCCCAGATGATATCTTAAGATAGTTTGTTTCAGAAAAGAAGCAATGTATAAATAAATTAAAAATAAATTATATTCCCAATTCTTCACCTAATGTCTACTTTCAGTCCCTAAGCAACTTATTAGAAGGTATTTGTGAAATATGTAGTGTTTGAGAACTTTGCTTGAGTAGTTCTGAACTGTTAGAGAGAGCATCAGAAATGGGAGTTTCTACAGAGGACTGGAGGAAAGGGAAATTCTCCCAGAGGCTCTGGGTCTGTCTTCTGTGTTGTCTTTGGCATTATCAGCATTGCTTGGTCTTGGGTAACCCTTAACCTCCAGTTGAACTGTTTCCTTACATCTAAAATGGGCCTTAATAATTTCTTTCTACCACTAGATTTTTGAGAAAATCAAATTAGGCAGTCCTGGGGCCTCCCTGGTGGCGCAGTGGGTTAAGCAACGCACTATGAAGCAAACCGCAGCCACTGCAGCACAAGTTCGATCCCTGCTGCCGGCCAGGGA
>JAGFMF010012288.1:8011655-8024832 GCA_019455555.1 Galemys pyrenaicus | reverse complement strand
GTACTTCCGTTGATCTGTCTGTTCTGCTCCCTGCTCTCTGTGGTGAATCCTCTCACCCCCCACACCTCTGGCCTGTACCCCAGTGCTTGTATGCATAAAATAAATAAATCTTTAAAAAAAAAACAAATTAGGCAGTCCTATTTTCATATAAGTGAAATGAACTGCAATGTAATGGACTGCTGAGCTCCACTCCCAGAGTTTTTTATTCATTCTGTCTGAATTGAGGTCAAGACTGTGCATTCTAAGGCCTTTCCTCAGTGTTCTGGGCACCTCACTTTGAGATCCACTGTGTGATCTGCACAGAATGAGGCCTCTAGTGCTTTGTAGGGTCAGATGGGCACCATCGTTAATAAAGGGAGAGTATCTGTATATCTCTTATTCTAATTCAGTAGTGGGCATCTTACTTTGCTTTAGTTCTATAAAATAAAATTGGTTTAAAACTTAAAAACTGATTAATACAGTACTGCTGTAAGCACTTTTGGACATGTGGCAATTTCATTTTTGTCCTGAGAAGTTTGGTGTTCTTCTTTGTGTGAGACAATGCTGGATGTGTCAGCTTTGAAGAACATTGTTCTCACTTTTTAAAAATACTCCACAAATATTCAGAAAATGTGTTCACTGGAAACATGTTGTGGCTGAAGTGATGCTAATAATTTTTAAGTTAAAGTAAATAGTGATACTTGATAGTGAAAGTCATATTTTCAGTATACTCTACTGCCTTTTCCAGTGCCTTTTGTTTTCTCTTTCTGTATGGGCATGACTGAATTTCTTTTTCTTATTTTTTTAGACTTATTTATTTATGCATACAAGAACTGGGGTACAGGCCAGAGGTGTGGGGGGTGAGAGGATTCACCAGAGAGAGCAGAGAACATAACAGACAGATAAACAGAAACACACTGCCAAGGGCAGCAGCGGGCACGGCAGGAGCAGTCTGCCGTGCCATGTGGGTCACTTCCTTGGCCAGCAGCAGGGATCGAACTCATGCTGCAGTGACTGCAGTCTGCTTCACAGTGTGTTGCTTAACCCACTGTGCCACCAGGAAGGCCCAGACTGAATTTCTTGGCTGTAAAACCCAGCATACATATCCACATCAGAGTGACTACAGGGAAGAGGGAAAGTGAGATGTGTCACTGGGAAATGAGGGAGTCCTCTGTGTGATCTTTGCATCTGTTGATAAAAATGACAATTTGGTGCCTCTGAATGATGCATGTTGAAAGCAAAGAAGTATCTTTGTAGATGGAACTGAAACAACGTGTTTGCACTGTTTCTCTTTCTAGGGTGGCAGTTGTTTTAGAGACAGCTTATTATTTTCAGAAATAATTTTAAAAATATATAGTTGACCATAAATGTCAGTTTTTAAACATATTTCATATATCTATGTGACCTCTAGATATAGATTTGTCTATACATGTATGAATATATACATAGTAAAAATGTTCAGTTAAGGCACTCAAAGATGAGGGATGACTCCTCCTCATCTCTTTTTTCCCTTTGAATTATTTCTGAGCCTTTACCTTTCTTAAGCATTTTTTTTGTACACATGAACTGGGGTACAGGCCAGAGGTATGGGGGGGGTGAGAGAATTCACTAGAGACAGTGGGGAGCAGAACGGGCAGACTGACTGAAACGCACTGCTGAGGGGAGCAGCGGGAGAGTAGGAGAGGTCTGCTGCACCATGTGGGTCTTCTCTCTGGCTGGGGGTCAAACTGAGGCTATAGCTGTGATAGCCCTGAGACTTAACCCCGAAGTCACTACGGAGACCAGAACCCTGGCTGAAATTTTGAGAGGACACACCTCTTCCTGTTTTAGCCTTCATAGTATACAAAGAAACAGCATTCATATAATCATCTCAAAATCAAATAGATATGAATTGAAATCTGGTTTTGGGGGATCTCACAAGAAGAAAAGGCTTTGCATTAATTATAATTCTGAAAAACACAATGGTTTTGATACGCATGATTTGACATATAAAATCTGTGTACACTTCAGCCATCCTGTAAATTCTCATAAAATTTCAAGATCATATAGCCCATCAGCAGCATATAGCTGCCTGAACCCAGGAAAGAAATGAATGCCAAGGACTTCTTTGTATCTGTTTCAAAGTTGTATGAAATGGATCCATAGGAAAACAGAAGTTGGACAGACTGAAAAAAGAACTTTCCCTGTGACAGAATTAGCATGCTAAATGCAGTAAGGAAGATGCACAAACTTAAAACATGGTGAAGGTAAATTCAGTTATCCCAGGCCTAACAGCCAGGAAAGTTGCTTTCCCATCTTCCTGAGAATTAAAGACTGTCTCGTGGATTATGTTAGAACCAAGCTAGATTTCAATACCAGTGGTGTAAGATCATTATTAAGGGCCCTGCAGCAATTTTGGTGCTCCTTACCCCTTACAGTTTGAGCAAAACAGACAATGTCTCATGGCGAAGTCAAGACGAGGTACTTAGAGGTCTTGGTGAGGTTTACTGAATCTGTTCATTAAGGAATTATTACTAAGTGGGGGTATATGAAGCAGTAACTTACTACTAGAGTACCACAAATATAGCCAGGTAATATATTCAAGATTTCTGGAACTAAAATATTTCTTAAAAATATTCCTGAACCCCTCTCTAATGAAGCTCAAATAGCTTTATGTAAATAAATTTAGACAATATTCCTCAAGCAGTAAGTCCATTATATATGATGAGAAATACACTCATAGTCCCCAAAGTTGCTTTAAAAGTCTTACGTTACAATGAATTTGTCAGGTGAGTGGTTTTGCTACTATAAAATAATGTTGATTATATGATATAAAATAGTAAAATAGGGCCCACCCTGGTGGCGCAGTGGGTTAAGCAACATACTATGAAGCAAACCGCAGCTACTGCAGTCAGGGAGGGGACCCACATGGCGTAGCAGACCTCTCCTGCCTCGCCCACTGCATCCCTCAGCAGTGTTCTTCTGTCAATCTGCTTGTTCTGCATCCTGGTCTGTCTGGTGGATTCTCTCACCACCCCCACACCTCTGGCCTGTACCCCAGTGCTTGTATGCATAAATAAATTTTTAAAAAAATGAAATAGTAAAATAATATAAAATAGTACCCAGTATACAAACCTTTGTTGAAAACAGTAACATTAGGCCAAGGAGAAATAATATACCTAAGATAACTATATGTAAGATTCATCTTTAATATCTCATATATTCACTTTTTTCTTCTTTTTTTTTTTTTACTTTTCCTAAATCTGTTGAATTTGGCTCACTAGTTCTTTAAAATATGATGGTTTTATGACAGCTCATGGTGGTTTTTATTTCAGTATCTCTCAACACGACAGAACTTTGGTGTTACACAAAATGTGGTGTGTGTATATGTGCATGCACACATTTGCACATGTGTGTGCAAAGAATATTCTGTCAGACAAGCCCAATGGTTTTACCCTATGGTCTGTTCTTCACACATTGCTTTGTGCTTAAAGAAAAAATAAACACACTGAAACTGAAAGTCCCATATATCTAGTGAAAAGACATTTGAAGTGGAAGATGCTGATACAGGAGTAACTGACACAAAACAGTTGTCACTTTAGATCTATGTGTTGCTTTTATGAGAAAGACTATCTTTCAAAGCTTCAATTTATGATCTTCCAGTGACTGTCTAAATTAAATTTTGGAATCTACTATAACTGACAGCCATGTGATCTTATCTCTTATGTAGGTGCACTTTATTTTTACTCTCCTCTGAAGATAAGACCTACAGTGTCTGCTGACTTGTAACTATATGTAGAGTCACATATAAAGAAAGCCACAAAGGACATACAGTCTTAGAAGTAAATTTATGTTCTGAGGAACAAATTACATAATTACTATATGAGCACATAGCTTAAAGACCTTTGAGTGAAAAAAAAATATGATATTCACTTAAGAATCTAAGTTTATATTCTCATATTTAAAAGCTATGATCTAGTAAAAATGGTTAACATTTCCAAAGGAAAGCAGTTATCAATTGAAGGCACAGGGGCTAGAAGAAAACTTTTGAAACTTCATTGACCTAAGGAGTTATTTCACAGTAATCGATAATCTTAGGAAATTTAACATGAAATATTCATAGTGATTTAAACAATAATTATTAATTTAGTGTCATTGTAATTCTTTCCACATTATTCTTTAGTTCAGTTTAGAATTAAGTACATTATGATGGATAAAACTCAAATATAAAAAGGTCAATTTGAAACCTAATCCTGTAGATAACAGCAAATGTAAATGGATAAACTCTTAAAAGTGACATCAAAGTGGGTATTTAAATAGTACCCAGTATGCATTCTGAAACAGATAACACTTTAACTATAAAAGAAAATTAACTCACAAATAAGAGGTTGATAAAAAAAGAGAAACCATGTAACTCTAACTGGTAACTAGAGTTTATTTTTATATTAGGCAAAAGATATATCTGTTATACATATATAACAGATATGTAATATGCTATCTAAAAATGACAAAATAAAATGTGTATGTACCTGGTAAGACTACATGAAGAAAACTGCAACACTAAAGAAAAATTAACCTGTTAAAAATGGAGATGTCAATGTTTTTTGTAAAATTCATAGCAGTAAAAAAAAAAAAAAAAAAAGACCTTAACAATATAGAAGACTGAACAACTCTTCTGAACAAATTAATGTATTATTATTTATATTGTTATTTATTAATGCTTTACTCATCCTAAACAGAATATGTGTGCTTTTCACATACAATGGAACTTCAAAAATGCATGCTATGCTGAGTCAATAGCAAGCCTCAATAAACTCAGAAGTGCTTACATATGAATATATGTATGAATAGATACTGTGACTATATAGTATGTATTGTAAATCAACAGAAAATTAATAAAAGTCAGATACCAGAAAAAAATTCAAATGGTTATCCTGAAAATATCCACAAAATTCCCAATGAATATCAATGGAAGAAAATTCCTTATTTCCATCAGGTATTCCTGGAACTAGATGTCCACATGTATAAAACTACATTGATCTCTGACTTAGAGGGAACTGTGCTTAGTGAAATAAGCCAGCCAGAAAAACACAGACACCATATGACTTCACTGATGAGGTATATAGAGAAAAATAAAAGATCAACTATATGAAACAGAAATCAGCTTTTGGACTATGGGACCAGCTAGTGGTTGCCAGAAGCAAAGGAGAAAGGATGATAAGTAACTAAGCAGGATAAGTAACTAGGTGCAGGATAGATTTGGGCTTTGCGGGGTGACCTTGCTGTAATATATACACATGGTGTTCTCAATGATGAACACCTGCAACTGATATGATATTATTTGCAATGCAACTATGATTTAAAATAAACAATAATTATGTTGTTTATAAAATGCAACCATCTAAGTATACATGCAGATTACGCTTTTAGCTGTTGTGATTGTTTTAAAATACAAATATGTTTCAAGATAAATGCTAAATGAGGGGACATTCAAAGCATAATATTAATTTTGTACTATGTGCTTTTACTTCAATAAACACACAGATGGGGGCTCCCTGGTGGCTTGAAGGGTTAAATCTCAGCACTATGAAGTATCCGCAGCACAAGTTCGATCCCTGGCCAGGGAGCTGACCCACATGGCTCAGCAGACCTCTCCTGTCTTACCCACTGCTCCCCTCAGCAGTGCATTTTAGTCGATCTGCCTATTCTGCTCCCCACTCTGTCTCTGGCATATCATCTTACCCCCACATCTCTGGCCTGTACCCCAGTTCAGTTGTATGCACACATAAATAAATATTTATAAAGAAATAAAATAAACACACAAGTGAAAAGAGGTCACTCACTCAGTGAGCCCGGTAGCAGGTATATAAGCATTCCCACAGGTATCCATGGCAGCTAGTACTGGACTAGGTTGTGTTTGTTATTCCTTTTTCATTTGTGAACTTTTCTATATGTATTTGGAAAAGAAATTCCACAACCCTAATGTGTTTCAGACCGGCTCAAAGTGCCAAGGAGAGCAGGCAATAACCACCTTCTCAGTGAGGCCCTGGAGCCACCGGCCATACTCTGCAGAGAGGCTCCACCATGGCACACTACGGAGCTGCCTTAGTGTTTTCAACAGTCCCGACTACTTCTGAAGTCTTCAGCTGTTCAGCAATGTCACAGGCTCAGGGCAGGAAGCCATAATAAACAAAATTTTTCTACTATAACACAGAAATTAAAGATGAAAGCTGTAATACGGATGAAATAGTTAATTCTGATGAAATAAAGTATCTCTCATAAGCACACACTTCAAAGGACCCACAAATCAAAGACAGAAATCTTCACTATGACTCAAAGCGTGCAATATGTCTCAGTGTGATGTCTGCTGCTGTGCAAAAACTGGAATCCCGAGTCCAACCACACCCACGCACATCCATGCACACCTCTCCAGACACTGAGGTGCAACTTCCCTCAGGTTACTGGGGACCTCCCTGGTGGCACAGGGGTTAAGGCTCAGCACTATGAAACTATCACCAGCCTCTGAGGCCTGAGTTCACAGTTCTCCACGGCAGGCACCCGCCCCTCCTTTGCCCTTCTCTCTCCCACCCTTCTGGCAGCCTCCACTCTACACTCAATTTCTAGGGTGTGTTGTTTTGGTTTAGTTTTGTGAGTCCCTTTGTTTTGTTTCTTTATAACTCACATGAGTGAAATCATCTGGGACTTTTATTACTTATTATCCATAAAACCATGCTATTTATATGAAGCTCCTGTCTTTTTAAGCTGTCACTGATGAAGATGATGACTATTTATTGCTCCATCATCATTTTTCCACAAACCCTGTGGTTTTTAGTCACCCAGTTACATTAATGTGTAATACAGTGATTTGGGGGAAATCAGGCAATGCTATAGCAGAACTGAATGTACATGCATGTAAACACAACCGACTCATCTATCTACATATTAAAACTTCATTGTTAATCTATGCAACCTGGATAAATAATGGTCATCATTAAATAGCTACATGTGCCTTAATCAAGGAAAACAATCTGCTTTCTTTTAGTTTTCTATCATCCTTTTTTCAAGCAATTACTTAAAAAATAAAGTCAGCTCATTTCATTGTGAAAAACTGAGGAAGGCACAAATGCAGGGGAATTCTGGGTTGTTTGAGCAGCAATTTCTTATCTCCTGGGAAAGGAGAAAATACCATGATGGGAGCAGTTTAGCAGAGTTCAAAAGCACCACTGGATGATATCTTATTTTTTAATATACAAAACATATTTTTTATTTATATATATTTAACATCAGTTGTACTCCCCATGTATTCCCTATCACCATATCATCAGTGCACCATCATCTCAGTCCCCCATGCTCTCGTCTGCCCTCAACCCTCCCCTTCCCCCCTCCTCACCAAGTGTCCCCAATTTGTCCTTGTCTTTTCATTTTTGGTTTTTGTGTCTTTATTGTTATTATTATTATTGTTGTTCTTATTCCTTTCCTTGATCCTTATTTGGTTCCCTTACATTCCTCCTAGGGGAGGAACCATATGGTATTTTTTTCTTTTGCCTTCTGACTTACTTCGCTGAGCATAATCCCTTCCAGTTCCATCCATGTTCCTATGAATGTGTCTAGTTTTTATTTTTTGATTGCTGAATAGTATTCCATCGTGTATATGTACCACAGCTTCCCGATCCACTCATCTATCTTTGGGCATTTAGATTGTTTCCAGGTCTTAACCACTAGATGATATCTAATAGCTACTGTGTCCAGTGTGGGACAACAACAGGCCTTAGGGTACACACTACACGTACCTTCTGAGGTGTGACAATGACCTCATCTTAGTACCACAGTTCATCATTCTTAGTGCAGAAATTTCAGAAGGGATTATGCTCAGTGAAGTAAGTCAGAAGGCAAAAGGAAAATACCAGATGTTTCCTCCCCTAGGAGGAATATAAGGGAACCAAATAAGGATCAAGGAAAGGATTAAGAACAACAATAATAATAATGATAACAATAAAGACACAAAAATCAAAAATGAAAAGACCAGGACAAATTGGGGACACTTGGTGGGGAGGGGATAGGGAGAAGGTTGAGGGCAGACGGGAGCATGGGGGACTGAAGTGATGGTGCACTGGTGATATGGCAATGGGGAATACATGGGGATTACAACTGATGTCAAATATATATAAATTAAAGGGAAGAATAAATAATAGCAAAAAAATAAAATAAAATTGTTCTAAGAACCTTTGAAGCAGTAAGAGAAAAAAGGAGGAATCCCTGATAGACCACATAAACAATAAAAATAAACACTGACTGATAATTCAGAAGTGGGAGTTAAAGCCATGATGGATGTAGACACCCATCCATAAGTTCTAGCTTCATGGACTGGGGAGACTTCAGGAATCTGGGGATACACTGTGCATGGTAAAATGGACCGTAGATACTTAGTCTCATCAAAGGTTTCTGTAGCCCACTCATTACCAAGAAAATCATGCAACCGAGGGCTTTACCAGAGGATGGACTTGACAGAATGGAACCAGATACCCACATCTTCCCCAAAACTGCCCACCAAAACATAGTGACATCCACCACCTCCATCCTTACCCTGGATTCCTCAGCAGTATCTTCCCATCCTTATCCATTATGTATCCACTCCCTCTGTCTCTGACCCTGTGACAGTCTCTTCTTTTCTTTTATCTCTGAGTCCAACTGCTCAGATCTGAACAAGTATCTAACAGGAATTTATAACTTCCCCAATTCTTGTCTTTTCAATGAAGGAAAACAAAAAAAGATGAACTACCTCATGCCAATGGTACATACTAAGTTGTGCGATTTTATGATGGGTGAGAAAGAGCACTGGGTTATATAGAGAGAGGAGATATACAGAGAAGAGAAAATTCCAGAAAATGATAGGGCCATCAAAGAATATATACACAAACTATGACATGCATTTAAACTCCAATAATTTTAGAGTCTAATTTTTTCTGGTAATAATAATTTTTTCTGGTAACAACACATTTTCAAGCAATTAGGAATAAATGGGAAGAATGTTCAGCTATAACACGGTAGACCATATGCCCTAATACAGTAAGGATACACCAGCTACCCTTCCTTATGAAGACCATGCCTGTTCCTCATTAACTCACTGGCATTATAAAACCTGTCAAGGTATAGATGTTACCCCTCTCACAAGAAAAGAAGGCTTTAGAAATACAAAAATATGAATGGCCTAACTTACCTGAAAAGTAAATTATCTAAAGTGGCCCTCTTCACTAGCTGTGAAAATTTATTTGAATAGCCTAAAGGAAAGGGGACATAGGATATATTATATTCCGTATTCTGCTCTACATTACTAAGCTTGAAAGATATTCTTCTGCCAGCAATGATATAGTCATTACATTTTTAAAATCCTGTGTGACATATACCATTGCATAGTTTGTTACAAGCAATATACAGAACAAGATGTGTATTTTCCAATTTAAAGGCCTCTTCATTTCTCTGAGATCAAGGAAGGGATAGAAGAGCAGACAGTTCATAGCGTTTAAAAATAATACCCAAAAGCATATCAAGTCAACAGATATTTTCTTCATCCTAGCTACGTGTTTTTATTAGAAAGAGCTCTGTAGCTTTTGGAAGTCATTTTTTTCATGTAAAAGAATGCAAGTTTTGGGGCCCTTCTGGTGATGCAGTGGGTTAAGCAACACACTAGTAAGCAAACCGAAGCCACTGCAGCACGAGTTAGATCCCTGCTGCCAGCTGGGGAGGTGACCCACATGGCACGGCAGACCTCTTCTGCCTTGCCCGCTGCTCCCCTCAGCAGTGTATTTTGGTTAATCAGCCTGTGTTGTTCCCCACTCTGTTTGGTGGATTCTCTCACCCCCCCCACACACACCTCTGGCCTGTACCCCTATGCTTGTATGCATAAATAAATAAATCTTTAAAAAAAAAGAATGCAAGTTTTGTTTTCTGCAACAAAGGGCATTAAACTTAATTCAAGTGTTTGTGCTCTAAAATATAACCAAGGAAGAAAACAAATTTCCTTCTTAATATTTTTAGGTAAATATTTTAGTCAAACTAAGTGATAGCAATTTGGGAAATGGGTTGGGTCTTAAATGCACACAATGCTATTTTCTGGAAATAGTACTACCAGATGCCCTTGATTTGAATATTAAAATCATAGCTATATTTACCCTCCTTAACTACGATCTAGTAATTCTGACACATGAAATAAATCATAGTCTTATTTTCTCTGACATTAAGGTTTTCGGTTACCGCTTCTTTCTCGTCTCCCTCCTGACACTCATGTAGAGCTGAGAGAACAACCTCTACAGTGACTTTGTTCAGGTTGGCATCGTAGTTCTCCACTTTAATCTGTGTGACCTACCATTAATACTTCACTACGCTTCTCTCCAAAATCTTCTTGATAGTTATAGCCCCACCTCAGAGGCTGCATTAATAACTGAGTTTGTAGTAGGTTCAGAAGAGTCCTGGTACATTAATAAGTGCCATAAAAGTATTTATTAGTTAAATAATTTCTCATATTAAGTCTCATGGGCTTTTATCTTTCCACCTTATTTTCTTACACAGAACCTGGTACAAAGTGGTCATAATAACAGGTATCAACTATAGATGTTTAGTATGAGATGAGAACTTCTCAAGAACTTAATTTCATATTCTTATGACAACCAAGTTGAGACTTTTATTCATAAGTGTGGCATGTGGAGAACATAGGCCAGTCATGGTGTTTTGTCTTGTAGCTTTGTTTTCATTTTCCCCAAAGGGCTCATGATAATGATAAAAATATGGAGGAGGAGGGGGAAGAAAAGCATAAAATTCTTAAAAAGCACTAATTAAATCTGAAAACTTTAAAATTAATCATTATATCTACTGTATGAGGTGGTTACCCTTTTTATGCTTTATCATGGACAATCTACAAAGCTTAAATGCCATGTAGCTAAAGTCCTTAATCACAGCACTTATTGAATTAAAATATTTAGAAATACCAAAAGCCAAAATGAAAATGAAAACATAATTGATACATCGTTGAAGAAAACATTTCCTGGTGAAATTATTAGTATTTAGTTTTCACTATTAAAATAAAAAAAAAGACAACAGCAATAGATTTTGAAGTATACTGGAATTCTGTCTGACAATAAAAGAATGATGTAGTGTGAAATTAACGACAAAGAATTATTGAAGACAAAGAATCAAACAAGCTTAAAGTTTCTCAGCAAACACAACCAATAATGTCTTCGTTGCTAAATAAAATCTGTAGGTTTAGAATAATCTAAATATAATGGTTTTCAGTAGTCATGCTAATGGATTATCACCCTAGAATTTTGAAGATTCCCTTGACTTTGAGAAGTTAGTTTTAACTGGTTAGTTAAAACTCAGAGACCTTTTCTATGAGACTGTTTATTGACTGAGATACATAGACAAAGGCTTGGCTTATCAGATTTTAGTTTTGGATAGCCATGAACACAAGCAGGATTTATTTCTTATGGCTCTCACTTGAGTGAGTCTTATGTATAATGTCTTTAGTGTAATCTCATGTCACCTATTTGTGCATGATCTTTAAATTTTAAAAAATCACTATTGATATTTGAAATACAAACACTTCATCATACATAACTGCTCTTTATTTTAACTTACATTACTTTATACAGCTACCTGACAAAGCAGTCTAACTTAAACATACTGTGCATGTGTATATCTGAACTTTAATGGAACAATGCAGTAAGATAATATGGCATTTAATTAATGCTTACTTGCAAGAAACAGCTTAATGAAGTAGTATTAGCACTGAACACTGAACAAGAAAGGAAAATTTCTCCCCTTTTATACTGCAAAGTATAGTTTTCTAAGAAGATATAACAGCCGTTGACATTTATACATCAAACAACAGAATGGTATTGTGATATATAAAGAAAACTGTGAAGAATATAAGGAATGAGATACAAAGTGTTAATCATAGGATTGTACAATACTACACAACTCAGGAAATGTTAAGATTAAATAGAACATACATTAGGATATAGAGGATATTAATCAAAACAACATGATTTCATAGCTACATGAAGGAGAAAATTTCTAACATGAATCAAAAAAGAAAACATTGTTTTTTAAGATTTATTTATTTATGCATACAAGAACTGAGGCAAAGGCCAGAGGTGTGGGGGAAGGGATGAGAGGATTTACCAGAGACAGAGTGGGAAACAGAACAGGCAGAACTACTGAAATACACTGCTGAGGGGAGCAGAGGGTGAGACTGGAGAGGTCTGCTGTGCCTGCCGTGTGGCAGCCCCCTGGTTGGGGATCAAACTCATGCAGAAGTGGCTGCCAATAGCTTCTTGGTGTTGTGACATAACCCCATGTGCCACCAGGAAGGCCCCCAAAAAAGAAAACATCACTTTTAATATTGATGGACATTTATAAGAAATAAATCAATATAGAAGTATTATAAAAAAAATTTCCAAAAGTGAAACCATTGAGGCTATTTTATCTGATGTAAATGTGATTAAAGCAAAAGGTAGATTCAAAAGGGTAAAAGATAAAATTTAATTATTTGGATAAAGAAGCTCTAGAAAAACTCCCTCCTTGACATTTAGGGTATTCGAGATTTCTCAAAAAATTAAAAATAGATCTACCATATATCCCAGCAATTCCATACCAATGTATCTGCCCAAAGCATATAAAAACAATGACTTGAAAGAACACAGGTGCTCCTGGGTTCACTGCAGCACTAATTACAAATAGCCACATTAGGGAAACAACCTAAGTGTGCAAAGACATGTAAGTGGATTAGGAAGATTAGTACACAGGGAGCTGACCCACACAGTACAGCAGACCTCTCCTGTCTTCCTGCTGCTCCCCTCAGCAGTGTATTTCATCTGCTCCCCACCCTGTCTCTGGTGAATCCTTTCAACTCCTGCACCTCTGGACTACATCCCAGCTCTTATATGACTAAACAAATCCTTTTAAAAAAATAAAGGAAACCAAATATATTAAAATAGCATGAGAATTCATTAAGAAATAAAAAGAATCAGGGGCCTCCCTGGTGGCGCAGTGAGTTAAGCAACGCACTATGAAGCAAACCGCAGCCACTGCAGCACGAGTTCAATCCCTGCTGCCGGCCAGGGAGGGGGACCCACATGGAGAGCAGACCTCTCCTGCTGTGCCCGCTGCTCCCCTCAGCAGTGTACTTCTGTTGATCTGCCTGTTCTGCTCCCCGCTCTCTGTG